>LR139676.1:0-26927 GCA_900659605.1 Tisbe holothuriae | reverse complement strand
AAAATGTCATACGCCCAAATTGTACTCCATTTTGGAACATTTACGTCTTAAAAGCTAAACCATAATTATACTTGTTATGTTAAGTTGTTGTAAACATTTACCACGAAGAGGATTTAACAGACTAAGTTACAAATTCGGTTGAACTGTTTTTAAGACAACAGTTTTATTATTGAGAAGACTCATAAAATGACTTTCTATTTCTGCAGAGTATCCTAAAAGGACGTAATAATGGATTCCTCTAAAGTCAATCTTCTGGAAAATTTAACTACTTCTTTTTTAAATTGATACTTGAAACTATACTTACCGGATTCTGCATTAAATACCCAAAGACGTCATCTGCCGCGATCACTTTTATATTAAGAGATTGAATCAGGAAATATGCGGGCATAAATTGCACTTGTTACCCAATTTAATGCGTCTGCAGTTCAATGCAGTATGTTATTTATGAGCCCACGAGAGATTCGGCAAAATATTTCAAATTGAGAGACTAATATTTCATTTCAGCTGCATTGGGGGAAATCGAGGAGAATGCGTTAAGTATAGACAGTATTTGTACCTTCCTGGCGTTAACTTAATTGAAATATATGTAATATTTGCAATATTCCGTTGGTAAATTATAAAGAACGTTCTGCCACCATACTTTGGTAAGAAAAAAAAAACAGTGTCAATAATAAGAAAAGCTTGAAATCTTTAACAGTTCCAAAGTTCAGTCATAATATGTATAAAATCTGAACAGGATATTCCACCAATAAATTCCCTTAAGGCAATGTTATTTGTGTTCTACAAGTCTAGAATGTCAAAAGCAAGTTTCTTTTTATGTTAAATTCTTCAAAGGTCAAAGAGAGACCGCTGTGGAAGAGGGAATTGGCATCTGGGTCAGACTCCCAGCTGGAGTTCTTACATCTCATTTTCCTTGTTTGTTCTTTGCCAATGAATTAAATCCAAGTTCTTTGGATTGAAGTTTGAGGAGTATTGAACAGTCGTGGAACTTGGTAGCGAAACAGTAGAATTTCAAGTACAGTTGAATGTCCTGATAGACGAGTATTCTTAGATTTTAAAACTTTAATTAAAGTGTTTCTGCATGGAATAGGTCATTCTAGCTTTTTATCACTTTTAGAGCAGGGCCAAAGTCAAAGCTTTCCGGTTAAGATAAACTATTCACCACGGACACTTTTAATTTTAATAACAATTTATAGTTTATAATCTATGTGGAAAAGTGCCCTTGAAAAGACAAGAATATTTTTAATATCATCAGAAGACGTATAACAGATAAAAGGTTGGGAATAACAGGTGTGCGGTACAATATGCGTGAAACCCGGAAAAAAAGTCAAAATTGTAAGTTGTAACGTTTTTTTGCACGAAAGGCCCGTCTGGGAGAGAGTGGTGGATGTACCCAAAGCTCTTAACGTCTGGGAGTGGTCATCAATGCTTTCGAACACCCAGGAAAACTCCGCGAATTGTGTTGTAATGTTGTTGAATCTAAAACTATGAAGAATAAAATATCCATTAATGATGACGCACTTCTTTAATCCCAGGAGAAAATCCGAACAAAACATATCCAAAGATGATTAACAAAAAAAGCCCGAAATGATTCGAAACCACAAATCTCTTCTTTTCATCTTTCCTATCCTTATTTTTAGTGGACTAGATAATATATATTATATATTTATTTCAAGTTGTTCATCAATTATTATTATATTCTAAAAGGAATCGTTTTCATTAGGGTTGAAATATCGCAGTCATTCGTCTGGTATAAGAATTATGTTTAAATATTCAGTTTTAAAACCTATTTTTTGTCTTCCGCTTTTTTGTGTAGTTCATTTCTTTTCTCCATGATTCTATAATGTCTAAAATCGGACCTCTGACGGTATTTTTGTAAATATGTTCTCTCGTTCTTTTCTCTAATTTCATTGTCTTCGTTCAGGGCTGCCATTTTTTCGTTTTGTTTGCTGTCATTGGGACATAATGGCATCCCTATTTCTTCCACTTCAGGGCTGCCATGTCACCCTAATCGTCGCTGTCGTTAGCATCATACTTCCCAGCTACGATTTCATCCCTGAGAGTGACAATGGCATCCCTGGTGCCGTGAAGCCGCTTCATCCCCCTGGGCAGACCGCGACAAGACGTGAGGTTGAGGTACTCGAGGGTGTGGCACGCCTTCAGCAGGCGCGTCAGGGGCTTTATGCTCACGGCAGTGCTGCAGAGGTTCAGTTTCCTGCAAAGAACAATGATTAGTACATTAATGTAAATGTAATAATGGATTTAAGGTACAATTTATAGCTTGTCCTGAAAATAATTTGATCGAAACTCCAGAAAGGTCACTTAAAAGAAGAGAAAAAGTAATTTTCTTAAGAAAGATATTTGTCCTTCGTTACATTGATATGGTAAAAATAGTTTCCTTCATCATATGATTGATATCAATATGCAATATTATTTGATTATTATATATTTATGTTCCAATATTTACCTAATAGCTGTTTCATCGGACTCTGCAAACTCTGTGACCATGTAATTGACGGCCCTCTCCCCGCCCGTCGTGCTCACATCCATCTCCACGAGGTGCTTGGCCCACTTCTTCACCATCAGCTCCAGCCCGTCCGAGCTCGAGCTCGCAGCCGAACACCCGGCCAGCACCAGCTTCTCCATGTCCCACGTCGGCAGCCGGATCAAGCACGACTCCGTGACGTCCTGACAGCCGCGAATGTCGAGCAGCCGCAGCTTCTCGCTCTTCTTGAGGATCCTCTCGATCTGGCCGTCGTCCAGGCCCTCAAAGTAGCCGCGCGCGTCCACGGCAATGTGGAGCTCGCGGAGGTGCTGGAATCCGGGCGCGCGGACCTGCTCCTTGATGGGCGTGTCCTGGAGCTTGATCATGGTGTGGTTTGCGTTGAGGATGCGCAGGTTGGGGCAGCCCTTCTGCATCTTCTCGATGTGGATGGGGATGGGGTCGCGGGAGGACGTCGTGATGTTGGAGATGTCAAGTTCTTGGAGGCCGCTCGAATGAGTCTGAAGAAGAAGAAAACACGATTAAATATCTCTTCTCTGTTTGTCAATCTTTGTTAAACTCACCGAAATGGCCTTCAGCACGAACGGCAGTCCCACCATCTTGTTGTTTGAGATGTTGAGGTGTGTCAGCCTGCCGCCGACCTGGGTGACAAACTCGGACAGGACGTTGCTGGCGACCACACTTTGAGAGCGGGCAGAGGTGGACTGAAATTAAGGTCATTAACGTCAATTATCCAATTAATTATTAGTTAATTATAACTCACCGAAACGTTGCTCAAGTCAATCCGCTCCAACTTTGAGAAGTTCTCCCCAATGAACTTGAGGTCCTCATTGTTGAGCTTGAAGCAGGACGCGAGGCAGAGCGAGACGAGGTTCGGGCAGCACACGGACACGATCTTGAGCGTGCTCGCGCCCACAGAGTTCTTCCAGCCGCCAAGCTTCACCTCCTGCACCTTGGGGTAGCGCTTCAGGAACGCCTCTAGCTTCTTGTCGTTGCGGTACTTCTCCTTCAGCCGGCCGGAAGACAGGTCAAGGTGAGTCCACAGACTCATCTCCTTGGTGGCCTCAGCCCAGGTCTTGCAGACGCGGGAAGCGCGCACCAGACCGGGCACGGCGCCGTCGTTGGCGGCGTGGAAGGCCAGGATGCGCTTGATGGTCTTGACGTCGAGCTCTTCCCAGCGGGCCTCGAACACAGGCTCTGGCTTCGGCTCTTCCTTGGGCTCTTCCACGGGCTCCTCCTTCACTTCCTCCTTGATGGGCTCCGGCGAGGGCTGCATGGGCGGAACGCTGGGAGCGCGCTCGCTCTTGATTGACATTGGCTCCTCTTTCGGGCTGGCCATCGGCATCTCACCGTGAGGCTTGCTCGGCCGCCGGATCTTCCTCAGCATGTTGGCGTTCGGCGGGGGAGAGATCATGCCCGGCGAGCGGAGATCGTCCTGGTGATGCTGAGGAGTCATCTGATGCTGGCTATGTTGACTCTGCTGGCTGTGAGGCTGCTGGCCGTACGGGGACATAAGCTGGTCCTGCTGCATTGGAGGGGGCTCCACTGACCGCTGCTGGTTCGCGTATGGAGTACCAACGCTCTGCGGTGTGCGAGGCTGGTTCTGATACCCAGGCTGTGGAGTATGCGGCTGTTGACCCATTGAGTGTGGTGGCTGCTGCTGCAGCGGAGTCATTGGTTGGCCCATGCTGGTCTGAGGCGTCATTGGCTGAGAAGTCATCGGACTCATGACCTGGCCGTTGTGCATGCCGTAACCCTGAGGGTGAAGCGGATGCTGACCGCCAGGTGTCATGGGACCGTGGTACTGTCCCCCACCAGGGGTAAGCGGGCCACCCTGCTGACTGGCAGGGGTCAATGGGTTGTGATGAGACGCTGGGGAATGGTCTGACTGGGGTGATACCAGGGGTCCATTATGCCGAGGTCCTGCATGTCCAGTGGGCCTGATGAGTCCAACTCCAGGCATGGGCTTGTGCATGTTGGAGGGGCTCATGCCACCTGGGTTCATGTGAGAGTTCATGCCAGCTGGGCCGGGGCCGCGGATGTTCTGACCAGGCTCCATCATTCGATTCATCTGGTTGTACATATTGTTTCCACCCTGCTGCTGTTGCTGGTTCTGGAAGCCCATCTGGTTACCGAATTCAGGGTTGTTGTTTCCATACATGTTGTTGCCGGCCATGTTGTTGCCTGGCATGTCATTGCCAGCCATGCTATTACCACCCATATTGTTGTAGCCCATATTGTTGTAGCCCATGTTGTTACCGCCATTCCCAAACTGATCAAACTGACCATTACCTCCTTGCTGCTGCTGCTGACCTTGTTGTTGCTGCTGCTGTTGTTGTTGTTGCATGAACTGCTGCTGTTGCTGCTGACTGTATCCATAGCCTCCATTTCCAGGTCCCATCATGCCTTGACCGAAAGCACGCTGCATTCCACCAAACGGTCCCCCCATACCGCCCATGTTGTTGAAGTTGTTCTGACCGTAAAAGTTTCCCTCTTGTCCCTGCTGCATGGGCATCCGGTAGCGGTTCATGTTTGGCCCAGCAAATCCTTGCTGCTGAGCCATCTGTTGCTGCTTCAGCATCATTGCATGTTGCTGTTGCTGATTCATGGCACCAGGTGGGAAGCCGTTGCCGCCACCAGGCTGCATGTTGGATGGGCTGTTCATGCGATAGGGACTCCGAATCTGAGCTGGGTTGGGTGAGTTGTTCTGCATGGGAGAGTTGTTGGAGTCAACACTGGACGGGTTAGCAAAGGGAGAGTGGGCATGTTGACTGTTGGATGCTGGTCCAGCACCGACTGGTGCACCATTGCTGGGCTTAGCCTGAGTCTGAGGTGGTGGTGGCTGAGTAGGCCTCTGTTGTTGCTGCATCATACTGGCAGGAGTGTTCTGCCCAGGAGGAATATTGCTACCCGGGACTGGTCCACCCTGCCTTTGTTGCATCATGTTCTGCTGTTGTTGGTTGAATACTTCGGGATTACGCTGCTGCATCTGTTGTTGGTTCGGAACCTGCTGAGGCTGCTGGCTCGGACCCTGCTGCTGTTGCTGGCTATTCGACTGTTGCATGGAATTATGCGGCTGTTGCATGCTTGGACCACCAGCATGTTGTTGCTGCTGTTGCCTTTGCTGCTGCTGAGCTTGTTGCTGCTGCTGCATCCTTTGCTGCATTTCCTGCTGTTGTCTCATTTGCTGCATGTGTTGCTGTTGCTGTGGCGTCATCTGGTTGGCATTCTGCGGCATTTGGCCATGTTGTGCCTGCTGCTGCTGTTGCATCCTTGCCTGCTGTTGCTGCTGCTGCTGCCGCTCTTCTGGAGTCTGCTGCTGAGGCGGCTGAGCACCACCAGCTGCTGTTGCCCTGTTTGCATTCTTTCCAATCTTGATCTTCAGTCCAATTTTGTCCTTCAGTACTTCACAGCTCAAATCCTTGTTCTCCATGGCAGGAACATTGGGTCCGCCAGGCTGTTGGCCGCCTGGTTGCTGCCCTTGCTGAGGCATTCCTGGATGCTGTTGCTGCTGATGATGTTGCTGCTGCTGCTGCGGAGTCATTTGTTGCTGACCTTGTTGCATCCTGAGCTGCTGCTGCATTTGAGGATTATGCGGCTGTGGACCCGGATAGCCTGGACGCTGCTGGTGCTGAGCCATCAAAGGATTCTGCGCCTGCTGTTGTTGCTGTTGATGATAGGCGTTCATCTGGTGAGGAGGATATCCGCCAGGATAACCAGGCGCAATCAAGCTCCTCTGCATCCGAGCACCCTTGGGAAGATCTTCATCAGAGCTGGAACCAAATGTATATTTCTTCTGAGCAGTGCCGGACCGCTTGGGACGCATTGCAGACAGTCCTCCAGGTCCACCGCTGTTTCCAAAGTCCTCTTCTTCAAAGTTGTACACGCTATTATCACCGCCAGGCGTCTCAACAGGCGGGTCAACCTTCTTGCGCTTGTAGGGCCGCTTCGGACCGTCCTTCATTGGGTTCTTCCTCGGCCTGCCACGCTTCCGCTTGGCTGGGGCCTCCATGGCTCCGGCGAACGTGTTGAAATAGGCAGGATTGTTGAAGTTTGCTGCACCGGGTGGTCCATTGGCACCGTTCGGGCCAGTTGGCACAGCCGGAGGAACACTAGGACCATTCGGGCCAACAGGGAACTTTTGCCCTGGGCCAGGGGCCGCACCAGGTGGTAGCTGTTGACCAGCAGCAGGCCCTTGACCCGGCATCTGTCCAGGCAGGTGTTGCCCCTGGTGAGGACCCGATGAAGGAATCTGAGGGCCTCCGGGAACCCCAGAAGGGTGTCCCATGAACTGCTTCTGCTGCTGGGGGAACATTGGCGGTCTGTGTCCGTACTGGCCGTGCATCCCAGGGTGGAACATTTGCTGCTGGTGCGGCATGCCACGCTGGTGACCCATTTGCTGCTGCATCTGGGGGTTTGGGTGACCACCAGCCATACCAGCATGATGTTGCTGTTGTTGTGACGGAAGTTGTTGTTGTTGCATGGAACCTTGGCTTTGTGGATTTTGAGACTGCATTGGGTTTGAGCCCTGCTGTTGCTGCTGCTGTTGTTGAGTACCCTGCTGGTTCTGTTGAGCATTGTGAGGATTTTGCTGCTGTGGCATATGTTGCTGACTGTTGTACTGATTATTTTGACCGGGATGGGATTGTTGTTGTTGCTGCTGCTGAGTGCCAGGGGGTCCACCCAGGCCACTCGGCAGGACTGAAGGATTACTGGTAGTGGAGGACGTCGTCGGGATAGCAGCTGAGTGCTGCTGCATGGAGGGGGCGGAAGAGGCTGCTGCTGAGGAGGCACTTTGGGCAGTAGAAGAAGAGGAGGAGGAGGAAGAGGTCGTTTGACTGTTGTTGCCACTCTTGTTGGGCAACTGGCTTTGGTTGTTTGTCGCTGAGGCGTTAGCAGGGTTGGAAGGACAGGATTTCCCTAAAGAAGCGCAAGGATGGTTCAATTACAAGGAGAAAGTAAACTACATCTAATTTTCATACAGGCATGCATAGTAAGATAGAGAATGCGATTTGTTTAAAGACTTACATGGAGCATCTCTGCCGAATGACTGGTCTGGGAACCGGTTTGGACTGTCCGGACTCGTGCCCGAGGTTCCGCCGTCTCCCTTGCTAGGACTGTTGGAGCTGGCAATGGAGAAGACGCCGGAATCGGCCTGACTGGCCGGGGAGTCCTTGTTGGACGTCGTTTCACGGGGAGATTCTGGAAAGCAAATAAGGAATTTGTTATTAATTACTAAAATATGATTACGCATTCAAACATCACATTGGCCAAAAATGTGTACTTTACATTACCAAGTTCACGAGTCTTCTTTTTCATGTTTAAAAGGAATCTTATTCTTTGAACAGTTACGTTTGCAATAATACTCATAAATGATAATGCCATGCGGTTTTTTTTTCGGAATAATTACCTTTTCCAGGCATCGCGGCATTACTCGGTTCCACCCTACTCGGCGAATACGTGGGCCTGCCCGCGAACGGGAACGGGAACCCAGGCTCCTCCTCCTTCTTCCCGCAGCCTCCGGACGGCGGCCCAGAAGCCATCTTGTCACCGGGTGGGGCCGCGGACGACACCGAAGCATTGCTGCCAGTCAGTTTGATCCTGATCTTGGTAGACGGACTTTGCTGAGTGCTCGATCCCGAACCGCTGCTACCACCAGACGGAGCTGAGTCCACACTCTTCTTCTTCATCGAGCCCAGACTCGCCTCTTTGGAGTTATTGCCAGCAGCGCCAGGCCCGGACAAGTTGGACACCTTAGACACGGTCAGCTTCGGCCGCCCTGGGATGACCATCTCATTCTTGCTCTCATTCTTCGCGAGCAGTGTGACCTCCTCAGCAGTCGCGGGCTTCTTGCCATGCTGCCCCGCCCCTGTACTCGCCCCGGGCGTCGTCATGGTAGTTCCGGCGCCGGCAAGCGTGGGAGAATTCGACCTAGAGCTGTTCCGTGACAGCGATGACGCCGGCGACGGGTTGGACGACTTATCGCTTCCACTGAGAGACGTGGCGGCCTTGTCCTGACCTGCACCGCCCTTCTGACTCTGCCGCTCTGAGGGGTCCGAGTCTGTCAGGAACTGCTGGTCCAGCAGCGAGTTGCACGTGTGCAGCCGGCGCGCCTCCTTGGTGGAGAAGCGCTCGCGGCACTTTGGGCAGCGGAAGAGAATGTCCTGCGGGTTGTCGTTGGAGTTGCGCCGCGCACCTGTCGCACTTGCTGCCACCTGCGCCAGCTGCTGGTGCTGCATCAAGTTGTTGAACTTCTTCTTCTTCTCCACGCTGTACGAGTTGAGGCTCTTGCGCGGCTGCTGCGACGACGACGACGAAGACTTGTTGTTGTCCGACTGACTGTTGAACAGCGCTACCTTGTTGGCGACATTGCCGGCGGCGTTATTAGACTGAGCACTGTTGCTGCTATTATTACCGCCCTGGCCTGAGGAAGCGTTGTCGCTGAAGATGCTCTTGAGGTCTTTGGAGTCCACCAGCTGAGACGTTCCCGTGGAGAGCTTTGTGATTGTGACCGACCCGCCCACCTTGCCTGGCATGCTCGGCCGGCTGGACGCAGACGACGGCGAGGGGGGCTCCTTGGCTTTATTACTGCTACTCGCCGCCGGACTATTGTTGCTATCGTTGCTGAGCTGCCACTTGGATTTTGACAGCTGCTGAGTGCGCTCCTTGCTCGAAATGACGGAAACCTTTCCTGAGGGGAGGTTGAGTGGCGGAGTGACGCATGTCGGCGTCGTAAAGTCACCGCCGCCGGGTTTCATCTTCTTTGGGCTGGGCAGGTCGTCTTGCAACGGCGGGGACTCTCTCTTAGTCCCGGACGTGGGCACGGGCGACGGCGTCCCGCTACCGCTTCCGTCCCTATTGATGTCCACCAGTTTAACGCTGCACTCCTTCGTCGCGGGGTTGTCCCCCTTGTCCGCATTGCCCTCCTCCTCCACGACGCTGCAGCTCCTCGTGGCGCCGCCGTCCTTGATGAAGCTCTCGAAGACGTTGCTGTAGCCGTTGCTTTTGTTGGCATCGTCCTTGGCGGAGGAGGAGCTGTTGCTGCTGCTCTTTATTGGCTGCTTGTCGGACGCTATAAAGAAAGAGGCAAACAAAGAATGAAAACCGGGGCTGACCTCATTAAATATTTAACGGGCTTTTTACCCGAGTGGCGAGTAGTCGAGTACGTTAACCGGGAAAGGAAAGAAGAAAAAAAACTTCTTGGTTTGTTTCAGCCGAAACGTGCCGATCGATTAACTCATGTCTGTTAGTCGTAACTTAGCTTTATATTCTTTATAGCTTTAACGATTACCTAGTACATGGATAGGTAGATAAGTATACCTATTTATTGCAACCAGAAAAGGTAAACCATTCTCTAAAGTCACTCCACAAACAAAACGTTCCCTTCCCTCTCATTCAAAAGTTCTCACTCATCACGATACAAAAAAGTCGGAGGGAAAAAACTGGAATTATTTCAGCGAAAAGGAAGGCAGAAAAATTCTGCTAACTTGTAGTAAAGCCCGCTCTCCGTCTTTTTACTGCCGTGGCCCCTCCGCCTCTTTTTTTCTTCTTCTTCTATAACAGAGCTCACTCAGCCGCAGACCTTTTTTTCTTCTTCCAAGACTGAGCTACTGTGTGATCTTCTTCTCCTCAACTCAGCATACATACACAAGAAGAAGAAAGAATGCTACAGCTACCGACGTGCGCAGCTTATTGCCACTGAAGAGGCGAAAAGGAAGAAGAAGAAGAAAAAGACATTTTTATCGCCAATTTCATGTGTGTGTGTCAGCCGTGCCCTAATCTCATCTCTTGTTATTTAAAGGAATGCCTTACTACGGTTAGGCAGGAGATGATGCCTGAAAATGCTTTGCTCACATGTTCACCTTATGCTCATTTTTACCCCCCAAACAACTTTGGGCATTGTATTTCATCATTTTAGTGCTACCAAAGCATGTATTAACAAACTCATTGAGTCATTGTACGAGTATGTATTTGTTGGATTGCCTTTATTTGGGCGGATCGTGTATTTTCAGTTGCCTTTTAATTGCGTGGTGCAAAGCATAGTGGACTTAAATAGTAACCACAATACCTTTGGTCATTAAGTATCATTTCATTTACCACTACATTAGCTTAGTTTAAACCGGCTCAATTACAAATTTGTGTAGCTTCATGGAGCTTAGCATATTATCACACCTAATGTAACATGTCATATGTATCCATCCTACCTGGCGTCCCAGACTTTTGCTGCACTCCCTGCGATGAAGATTCTCCTCCACTCTTCTTCACCTCAGTCTTGTAGTCCATGGTGCTGGATTCCTTGCCACCAGCAGTAGCAGACTCTCCACCACTGGGCACTGCACTATTATCTTTACTAGGCACTCCACTATTCACACTTGTACCACCGCTCCCAGGCACTTTGTCTCTCTCCTTCACATTGTTTCTAATCTCAGGGTTTGCCCCGGATGAGCTAGAGCTCAGCAGCTCCTTGGCTGTCGTCGTCTCAGCTGTGGTGGGCGCTGCAGCAGCCTCTGGGAACGATGCTGAACTTGTGGAGGTCATTGTTGTTGTCGTCCTAATCTTGCTCGTCGTCGGTGTTGTTGTGCAAGCAACACATTGATGATGATGGAGCAATAGATTCAAAAGCTGCTAAACAGGTTTTGTATGGCGCTGTTTCTTCTTGAAGAGCGCGGTTGGCGATTCCAAATTCAAACTTTAAGCCTTCAAACCTGGAAGATGGTGTTGTTATTAGTTGTTGTGGGACACCTTAACACAGTTATTGTTTATGTTTTCCATGCTCAAATGGGCTTAAGAGTGGCTTTCTACTTCTTCTCCCTCTCTTTTCATGTTTGCAGCCAAAAATGCTCTCTCGCCTTTTGCCCAGGGAGGAAAACAAACCCTATTCTACATGTCTGAGCCCATTTACACTCCTAATCTGTCGTTTAAGACGACCAAAGAGAAGCTTTATCCACATTTTCTTCATCATGGGATTTCAACATCAACTCTCTTTTCCCCCTTGCAGGTTTTCGCTTCTTCTTCCACTGCTGCTACTACCACTCTCTCTTACAGCTATAAGCTAACCTGCCATAGCTGCAGTGCATACAGCAAGTATTAAAAAACAGAGGCCCAGACAGGCCACTTTTTCCCAGTTTACTACGCCCCTGTGGGTACCAGGTTGGATCTGAGGGTCCCAACCTCAGGGCACACTATTCACACACCGACTTGTGGGCCACAATCTTACCTTTAGGTCCAGGAACCGTGCGAAAAACCGAAATATTGCCACTCTCCAGAATGACCCCATTCTCTGCCATTACGGAAATAGTAGTCGACTGTTCGACGCTCAATCCAGCAGGCCGGGCCGGGGGGAGAGAAGAAGAAGACGAAGACGAAGAAGAAGAACGAGTAGCTGCTGCCTCAGCCAAAGCCGCCAAAATGGCCGTGGCGGCTGCGTGCTTAGCAGCAGCAGCTCTTCTCCTCCGTGTGGAATCAATAGGGAAAGAGTGACGTCGTCTGTCAAGAGCTGAGTGGGACGGCCCGGGCCGCGCCGCCGTTGTGCTAGGAGGCGGCGGCGGAGGAGGAGGAGATAGTAACCCTGAGCTGCCTGAGTGGAGCCAGCTTGAGCGTTGTACAAGCCTGCCAAATGATCAGTCTTCTATCATGTACAGAAGAGGGCGAATGAGAAGGAGGAGGAGGTGGCCTCGGTTTTGCCGCCGCCACCGTCGTCCGCTCTCTATACATGCCGAGCAGAAGCGCGCGAGTTAGTTGTCGTCGGGCAAAAAGATTTTTCTCCCCCTTAGCAGCAGCAGCAGTAGAAGTAGCATCGAGTGCATGAGTAGCAGCTAGCAATGGATCTGCTTCGCACGGCCGGCAAAAAGAAAGAAAGAGCTGACTGCTGATATTCCCTTTTTTCCTTCTTCTTCGTTGAGAAGTGCTTCCAAAAAGGAAGAAGAAGAATAAGCTTGCGTGAGTCCGGCGGCGGCAGCCACGGGCCACTCACTCACTCTCCGTCTTCAGCATATATACGACGATGATCTGAGGCGGCGGCGTCGGCGCCACTCTTTTGATGTCCATGACTCTATTCGCCGCTAGAAAACGACTGTACATACATACGGTCGACTCCTCACTCACCGCCAAGTGTGACTCAAAGAAAGATGATCGGGAATGATCGCAGATTTCGGTGTGAAAGGCAGGGATGCCGAGCACGAGCTAGAGACATTATGAAGGTACGCCAAGCGTCCTCTGACCAATAATGTCGCGTGGGAACCCTGAGGGGTTGTGTTGAAGTAGCAGCATTAGCACGACCGCGCTCAACCGAGCAAGTGGATTTCCCCCTTGCTATACAAACGAGACAGGCTGCTGCTACTGCAGAGCGTATCATCAAGGCATTATTGCGACAAGTAGCAGGAGCAGGCAGTTGACAATAGGTGATGATCTGATGATAGCCGTATATACAAAGGGCTGAGGAGCGAAGTCATTTTCCCCTCCCCGTAGACTGTACGTTGTTCATGCAAGTGGGCTGGGCACATGTTTTGAGAGGGGGGCAGCAGCAAATAACTCAGCTGCTTGCTCGCGTTCAGCAGCCCACCCACATGATGAAGAGAGATAGAGAGAGAATAGAATAGACCGCTTCTTTTTACGGCCTTTTTCTACTTCTTCCAATGATTTGTGGCAGCCGTTCTCACAGCTTCAAGCATCATTGAACTTTGCCGCTAACCCCAGACTGTGACATCATACAACATTTGTCCTTGCTCCTGTTTTTTTTGTCGCGACGGCGACCTCCTCCCTCCTTCAGCCGGCGTCAAGGCACACATCTGACCCTGACTCATTCCGAGAGATATCTTTCAATGTTTGTTTTTGCGCGCCAGTAAACAACACCTAGCATAAGAGAGAGAGAGAAAGAGCCATCATCCATATGCCTGGGGAGGAAAACAAAGTGTCAAAGCAACTTTTTGTGAAAGGAGACGATCGCTTTCTAACGTGTGCTGAGGGGGGAAAAGTGCCGCTTACACACAGAACTGGTTCTTGAATGAAATGGATTCTTCTTCCTCTATAGCCGTCGACTTCTACCAAAAACACAACACGGCATTGAGAGTGAGAAAGCTCTTTTCACCACTTCTCGCAAACCCGAATACTCTCCTCAGTTGTGTGTGTGTAGCTTCAGTAGTCATCGTCCGCGGCGCTTTTGCCCATTCTCAGCTTACAATAAGAGAAAGGCCTTCGAGGAGGAGAGTGAGCGCGCTGACGGAGAGAGAGAAAGCGAAAAAACTTTCCCATCCACACAAAGAGAGAGAGAGATCCAGAACTACTGAGGAGTGCACATAACACTACTGCTGCGGCCACTCAAAGCTGAGGTAGAAGAAGCGTCAGACGTCGTTAGAAAGCTTTGAGACTGAGTAGAGAGAGGGGGGAGGGACGAGGAAGAAGAAAGCGAAGAAGAAGACCAAGATCTCTTCTTCAAAATTGAAGGCCATGAACTACTTTTACTGTTGCTTTGCCCTAGGCTGCTTCTTCTTTTGCAAAGCATAGGGCTTTCTTTCTTTCTCTCTTCTGAAGCAAGGGCACCGGGGAAGAAGAAGGAGAAGAAGAAGAGTGAGGTCTTTTTCACCACACTTCTTCTTCTTCTGGTATATGCCAACTGCCAGATAGACCTCCCAGTTCTTATTCAACCCAGAAGCAAAGTAAGCCACTCTCGACATGGAATAAAGCGGTTGCCAAGGGACACTCACAGGACGGTTTGCGTAGGCAAACGTACACAATTTGGCTGCATAGAACAAGCAGTTATTACCATGAATAGTACGATTGAATGTCACACTTTGCGTCTTTGCCTCGCCATTTTCATCCAGTTCCTTTCTGTTGTAAGCTCTCAAACAGAAAGGCATTGAGCGCTCACTTAGCATTGTGGCGTCCGCCTCTCTTTTCGTACTACTCACATACACACCGGGTGTAGAGAACACACGCAAGCCGGTTTTTCGGCTGCCTTTACTGTGGGTGTTTCAACAAGATTAGACCTGATTTTGCGGCCTGGTGGAACGGAAAGGAAGAATATCGCATTGTAGCATTCACACTCTTGAACTTGGATATATTTGGTCAATCCATTGGATATAAGTCATATAACACTTGCATGGAATTTTCTACTTCAACAGGAAGATATATTATTGCAAAATGGGTTCGCTTCACTTCCAGACTTTTAGCGTCTGTGTGTGAGCTTGTGCGCATTGTGTGTGTGTGTGGAGCTAGAATAAGGACGTGGGAGATGAAAGCAAGAGGAAGAAGTCTTTGATCACTCACTCACTCTCGCTTTTCACTAAAGACGAGGGAAACTAACTCAAGATAGACAATAGGCATGTTAAGGATGACAGTATAAGCGCCAAATATGACCATCATCATGTGATAATATTTGCCACCAAGCATCTGAATCCCGGTCTAAATCTCAAGCTCTGCATTCGACATTCTCTCCCAACTTCTTCTTTGGAGGTAAAACCTTCTTCTTCTTCTTCTCGTACAAAGAGCATGGTCATACATCCAACTTAGACACGGCGGCAGAAGGACCCCCTCTTATCTTGCAAAGAACTTCTCTTTTTAGAAAACATTACACGGGGGAAAATGACGTCGTTTTTTCTGAAGTAAACTCTGCAAGGTGGAAGAAGGAGCGGACGTCTGTAAGGTGGTTCTGCAACTGCTTTGCACACACGCACCGCTGCTGTCGTCTTCATTCAAGTTAGAAGGAGAAGCTGAGCTCTACAAACGACTACCATCCCTTCCTTCCTCGTTCTACTGAAGAAGAACTAAAGAAGAAGAAGAGTCTTACTCAGCCCTCCATCCATCTCTTGTTGGAGCAGCTGACAGCTCACACACTGGAGAAGAAGCGGACGACTGCTGCTCAGTCCTGTGTTCTCCTTTTTCTTCTTCTTCTGCAAGCCAAACGGGTTCAACGTTTGGTGTTGCATGGGTTATGGAATTGACCAGTTTTCGTTGGAGAAGAATAACTTTAGAGTATCATTTTTAAGTAGGAAGGTAGCTTAAAAGAGTAGGTTAGTGTTTAGGCATGACGTACTATTTGATGTCTATAGTTACTTGCTCCAAAGCACTGCTAGTTGGATTCTGATATCAGTACATAGAAGAAGGAGTATCAGTAGCACACCGGGCAGAAGCAGGAATATGATGAGGAGGCGTTCTGCCAGAGAAACGTTTTGAAGGTACAACCAAAGATGAACTCTACTGGTCAAAATTCAAATTTCGCGCCCTTTTCCATTCAAGAGTGAATGAACGTTGTTGCCAGGTGATTGATATTCGTACTTTAATAGCGGGTGCATATTTAATAAACGTTTTGAAACTTTTACTTGTTCAGGATGCGCACCATGCTGATTTCTCTCTCTTTTGAAAAGGAATGTCGAAATATCCTGAGGAATTTTCGTTCTTCTTCTTCAGTCGACGACGCTAAGGGCGGACTCGTGTGTGTGCGTATATATGTGTGCGTAGTGCATGTGTACGCACATGGAATCGGGGGGAAATGGAGAAAACATGAGAAATAGTACAAATGTTCAAACATAAGTCATATGCCTTAAAAGTATAAAACTACGCACCAAGAACATTATTACTGCTTTGGTCATTGCTACAGGTAAACACATAATCTACTACTAAGAGTGGACTAAACAACGTCCTAGCCCATATATACCTACATATGCTCATGTGTACACATTGTCTACTCCTGGTCTAACCCCGTCCTACACACCTAGTAGTAGCATACCGACATTGCGACACACACTTTGGCATCCGAAAGCGAACTTCTTTCATGATCATCATTCTCGTCAGCAGCAGCGAACGAGTGTCACGCCTTTTATTATCATCATCATCATGAGGGGAACCGCCAGCTGTAGCAGCAGCAGCAGCGCTGAGCTAATATTACTACGACTCCACCAACCGCGGAACATGTGCACTGACGAACTGCGATGCCCTCAGGCAGAACATGACAGAGCTCAGTGTGTGTAGCAATCGTGGGATAGAAATCAGGGAGGAGGAGGATAGAGCATAAAATCTGCATGCATGACCATGTCAAAAGTGCGCAATGTGGCGGTGCTGAAGAGCGATTGATAATGGTCTAACTACTCAAAGGAGACGCTTCGTCCGTCGTCCGTCAGAGATTCATCTTCTATCCTTGCTTTTGACTTGAGGAGAAGAAGGCGAGCAAAAAAAAGAGCGTAGGCCGCGCTTCGATCAGAGTAGTTGTAGTTTTGAAGAAGAAGACCTTGGTCTGATAGCAGAGTGCCGCCGATTGTAGTTGAAGCTTAGTTGGCTGCGTTTTGTGCCTGTGCGGAGGACAGAAGGTGGCGGTGGTGGTGGTAGAAGTAATAGTGGTGGTGGGCGCGATTCGCTGAGCGGAGAAAGGCAAAAGAGGCGCCGCTGCTACCGCTGTAGAGAGAGTGACAGACAGGGCTGAAGAAGAAGAATGGGAGGCAGCAGCTGAGCCTGCCTGCCTGACTGGCGCTGTGGATGTGCACGCACACTTCTTCTTCTTCACAAGGAAAGGAAAACTCGGAAACTTTTTTCTTCTTCTTCCCCTTCTACGCGTCGGCCGTTTCTTCTATTTTGGCGAAAGGCCAAGCAATAGGCATGGACGGAGGCTTTGGCCGCAAGATGGCGGCACAATGCAATAGAACCAGTTTATGTACTAAATGACTTTGTTTACTTCGATGAGTCTTTTTAAATGGCGCTGTTGTCAAGAATCTCAAGATAAGACAGCAGTGGCGTAATAGAGTCAGGATTTGAGAGGCCTTTATTGAACAAAGGCCGCTGGAACTAAGCCTCAAAAGTGGTGCGGTTTGTCCCGAGCGCCGCGCAGTCATTCTGCAGTCGCGGCGGTTACTACGCGGACCCACCAGGGACGCGTCGGCGGCGAGCCGTCGCTGCCGCGCTCGACCCCATGTCGCTGCATGTGACCGTGGCCGCGTTGGGCAGGAACCTGCTGAGAGGGTTGAGGCAGGTGTACGGGCCCAAGCAAGGAGGAGGAGGAGCAGGGAATAAGGTCGAGCTGTCCGGAATAGAACAGGTAGAGCCTTTTAATTTGGGTGATGCAATATAAATAAGTAATTGTGTACAAGGCAATCAAGCAACAACTTATCTGTCACACGAACACAAGACTTGGGGAACATTCCTGTTCTCATTTTTTTTAAAGAGTAGAAGCATTTTTTTCCTTCCATCCCTAAAAAGATTTCTTCTGCAGCAGGGCAGCCGTGCGTACGGCCGCTCCGGCACCGCCCTCAGCCGCAACGCCAAGTCTTTGGCCACCCTCCCCACCACAGTCTCCAACCCAGTCGCCACCCTAAATTCAGCCACCGCCACCTACCAGACCATCCACCGATACCTAGTCCAGAGCGTCCTCCGCCGAGTGACGAACCCCTTCCGCGGCAAGGCCACCGCGCGCCAGCTCTTCGCCGGCCGGTCCGCGCCATTCCTCGCCCTCGTCGGGGTCAGCCTCGCCAGCGGAAACGGCCTCGTGACAAAGGAGGACGAGGTTGAGTGCGTGTGCTCCGAGATCAGACAGGCGGCCCGGAAGATCCAGTGGCCCAAGGGCAGCCAAGACGCGTTCGCACAACCGGCGCAGGCTGACCTCAGCCTAGTTGACTTTGACTTTGGACGGCTGATTGCCAAGGGATGCAATGCTGCGGTCTACGCTGCCAAATGGAGCAGCAACAAGGTGCAGGAGATCTCCAAGGCCTTCGAGGAGATCGAAGGCCCCGTGGAGATCCGGGACGAGGACTTTGCCGTCAAGATGATGTTCAACTACGAGGCTGAGAGCAACTCGGCGGCCATCATGAACACCATGCGGAGGGAGACGCTGCCGGCGCGGTTCGTGCGCACAGAGGACATGGACGAGCGGTCCTTGTCCCTGCCGCCGCATCCCAACATTGTGGACATGCACGCCGTGTTCACGGACTACGTACCGGATTTGAGAGAGGGACGGACATCGTACCCGGACGCGCTGCCACGGCGGATTAACCCGGATGGCTTCGGTCGGAATATGAGCCTGTTCCTGGTCATGAAGCGCTACGACACGAGTCTCAAGACATTCTTGTCAGAGCATGACAACGTGAGTGAACGGACGAGGCTCCTGCTACTGACGCAGCTTCTGGAAGGCGTCGCTCACATGAGGAACGCTGGGATTGCACATCGGGACCTAAAAACGGATAATCTGCTCTTGTCATTGAACGGCGGAAACGTGGACTACCCGTCGCTGGTCATCACGGACTTTGGCTGCGCGCTGGCGGACGAGAGGAACGGGCTGAAACTCCCCTACACTACTCGGGACATTGACCGTGGAGGCAACGTGGCGCTGATGGCACCGGAGGTAGCAACAGCCAAGCCGGGCGCGTTTGCCAGCATCAACTACGACAAGGCCGATGTGTGGGCCGTCGGCGCCATTGCGTACGAGATCTTCGGCGCTGGCAACCCGTTCTACGGCAGGAACAGGATGGACAACCGAACGTATCGGAGCAGAGACCTTCCACCGCTGCCGGATGACGTGCAAGGCGTGTACACCTGCCTGGTGCAGGACATGCTCCGACGCCGGCCTGGGCATAGGCTGTCCGCTGAGCAGGCTGCGACCATCTGTCAGCTGCTGCTCTGGGCTCCTGGGACGTGGTACAAGCCATCCGGAAGCAAGGTCCCCAGCCGGTCGGATATCTTGCAGTGGCTTCTGACCATGACGACTAAGGTGCTGTGCGAGTCACGGTATTCGAATTCGGACAAGGCGCTGCTCGAGTACAGGCTGGTGTCAACGTTCCTAGCGAGGCTGAATTTGAACACTGTTCGAATGGCACTCGACTGGCTGAAGGAGAATTATGAGTAATTACTAATGTAAAAATCACGTATCATCAAAGTAATTATTTTTGGTTTGGAGAATGAGGAAGAAGAAAATAACATCAGGTCAAATTCGAAAAAAGATGCCTTGGGTTTAAAAAAAATCGTTAAATATTGTCAGCAAATCCGGCCAAAAAGATGCTCAGTGAAGTAAAGTTAAGCCTGTATTATACTAAACAAGCAATTAAGCTCTATATATAAATGGGACGGGTGTCTGGGATTAGCTAAAGTCCATTTATAATACTTCAATATATAATAAAATAAAAGCCTAGTGGCTCATTTCAAATGCCAGTTTTGGTCAATTTTAACAATTTATTATGTAAGAAATGTATTTTTACGTCTGTATGTCGGTATAAAAACTGAATAGGAAAATAAGATTAAAAGAGTTACTTCTCCTGCTGCTCCTCCAAGAAATCCTCTAACGTGGACCCCTGCAACGGAATGGTCAGATAGTCCAACCCATCCGCGCCCTTCTTCACCAACACCAGCTTGTGATCCTTAAACTCAATCAACTGAGCGCGCAACGTGAGGTCCGAGTTCACCAGGAACCCGTTCTTGCACAGCTTGTACAACTCGTTGAACGAGATACCCTGATAGCCCTCATCTGAGCCGCACTCCAGCTGATACTCCACCACGTGCAGATACACCCGCTTCGCGTTGGGCGCCAGCGACGCAAACACATGCCTGAGCGAGTTGAGCGCCAGCGCGCCCGACTGCTTCACCATAAACGAGTTCTCATTCCGGGTCTCCTCGTTGTACGGGAGGAACGTCGTGGCGTCGAACCAGACAAAGTTGAACTGGGACATCTTGTGCTGGTCCCAGATGAGCGGCGCGTTGATGTGGTCGATGGAGCAGATGAGGCGGACGTTGCGGTGGGAGGCGAGGCGCGCGAGCACAGCCTGGCATTTCTCCGCGCGGAGGATTGGCCCGTCAATGTTGTGCACGAACAGGTAGAGCGGCTCCGTCAACGACGCCCGGATAAAGTCCACCTGCTCCGAGAGGCTTGCAAACGCCCCGTCGTGCTCCAGCACGTTCTCCGTGATCCCGTTCAGCACCTGCTTGATCGTCAGCGATGGGAAGAACCCGTTGACGATGATGGAATCGTGTTGGGACAGGATCATGTGACGGTGAAACTCCTGCAGAAGGCTCTTCTTGGAGCCAAGTCCGAACAGCACCAGGTTGAAGTCTTCGTCCAGGAGTCGGATCCACTTGCTGAACTTGGCCCTGTAGTCGTTGAGCAGACTGTTGATCTCGTGCTCGTAGCGGAGTGGCTCGTCGGCCAGGAGGCGGTCGAGGTCTGCCTGGTCCAGCCTCGGGGTCTTGAGCTGTCCCAGTGTCCGGTCTGACGTGGCGATCTCGCCGTCGCCGTGAGCTTCGAAATACGCGTCCGCGTTCTCCTTCTCGTTGATGGTGCGCTTCTTGGCACCGCGGCCTGTGGGCGCGGCAGGTGCTGCGGTCGTCGTCGGTGTCGCCGCCGCTGTGATGGGAGCTCGCTGCCGTGCCTTTGGAGTCTTGAATCCAAACACCTGACTGCCCTTGACAGCTTCGGGGGCGCTGCCATTGCTGCGGATTCTGTCCACTGGGCAGCGGTACTTGCCAAACATCTGAAAGAGACACAATATGTTATGAAGTTATAACTGAAAGATTACATAAGTATCCTTGACTTACCGTGAGTGCCTCGTCCTGTTCCTCCTCGTCCTGACTGCTCTGACTGCTTTCGACCCTCTTCCCGCTCCTCCAGTCTCGCATCTCCTCGGCGTCGGAGTCGCTCACAAACACCATCGAGAGCGGCGCGGACGACGCGGACGACGCGTCCGAGAGCGCGGATTCTTCATCCTCTTCCAATGCTTTCTTGGCCTTTTTCTTGGACGGCGTTGCCTTGTTTGCCTTCTTTGCCGGTGTGGTGCTGGAGGTGGCCTTTGGGGTGGTGGCGGCCTTTCTGGGGCTGCGGACAGGCATGGTGAACAAGGCCGTGTGGGTCGTGGAATAAGGTTAAAAAGTTCCTCCGTACGTCGATTTAAAAGGCCGTTTGCGCACACCACTCAGCTAGCAGCTACTGGCGGGAGATCACTGAGTAAAAAGAAGGGGGAAATTTATGAATTTTCGATCCATTTTAAGAGTACTTTTAAGGAGCAATACTCTAAAAAATATATAAACACGCACATATTGATATAACTAAAACCTAATAAATGTATATGTAGGAACTATTTAACTACATTTATTATCAAAAAAGATAATAAATGTCATATAATATTGGCCCTTCTTCTTTCTTGTGTCTCCCCTTCGGCCGCTCCTCTGACGCGAATGTCAACAATGAAATTCCGCGGTCGCCACAAATACAAACCTCGATTGACATTTCAAAACTGTCAAACAAAGACCATTCTTCTGAACGATCTTCCCCCATTGCTGGCCTTTCTTGGCCTTTCTTGACCTCACAATGGCCTTGTCCGTGATCGAGGAGGAGGATCAGTCTGGCAAGGACGACACCACGATCGATGTGAAGGCCGTCCTCAGGAAGGTGGAAAGGGTCAAGAAGCGGATGCAGCAAGAATCGTCGTCAATGTCGCTGCCCGGAGAGGAGCTGGAGGCCGATCGGAGGCGGAGGAGAGACGAGGAGAACAAAATGCTCCTCCAAGGAAGCGCCATCGACCAGGAGCGGATCCGCATTCGGAGGATGGTGGAGGAGCAGTGTCTGAGGATCGAGCAGGAGGTGCGACGGAAGGTCGACCTGGAGATGAAGGAGAAGAGACGGAGGCGGGAAATTCAAAAGACGGCATCGGAGCAGCCGCCAAACGTCAGGGAGCTCCTCGCGAAAGCCGACAAGTTGAGACGGTCGCTGCGAGAGGAGATGGACTTGAGAATGGACCGGCCAAAGATGGACGTGAAGGCAGTTGTTGCAAAGCCGCCTGTTATTCAAAGAACGAGTCCAAAGAGAACTAATGTGACCAAGCAGAGGCAAGTGCAATCGGCCAAGGAGCCAGTGCAGGTTAAAGAGCGTGTTCCAAACCATAAAACTGTTGCTGTTCAAGAGAGAAAAACGCCGCAATTACCGTTTCCAAGAAGACTTTTGTCCCAGGTGTATCAAAAGATTCAGAAAGCAGATTATGTGGAGGAAGAAGAGGAGCAGGAAGTAAAAACGGATACCAGTGATTCATCTGAGGCTTCGTCTGGCACTGAAGAAGAAAATGAGCAAAATGTGCCACTTCAGAAAAGAGAAGTGCTCCGACCAATGCCATTCGTACCATTAAAACCAAACTCTGCCATTATACACATTAAACACTCTCCAAAGCCATTCAAAAAGGCAATTACCCATTTAACGGCCAACTGTCTGGGTGGCATCGATATTTATCCAGAAGAAAGTTTCTTCCTGCCAAAGCTTCAGCAAAAGAAAATGCCAGTTCTTACCATGGTACACCTGGAAGAGGAGGAACAAGAGGACCAAGTGAATGTGGATTATGTTCCAAATAATGTCTTAGCCAAAGATAATTCTGAAACTGCCGCATTGACAATGAAAAGAAGCTCCCCTGTAAATGAATTAGATCATTTAACATTACCCGTTATCAAAGTGTCGAAAGATGAATCATTCAACGCCGAAAATGAACTCGACCTTTGCTCAGAACTTGACCTCTCCAGTGTCAGCGAGGTCGTTAGTAATAATGTCAGAGAAGAAGATTTCCAAGAGGAAGGAGAAGCGTATTCGGAAGATTTTAATGATGATGATAGCAGCGCACACGGTCGACTATCAACAATCCAAGAAGTGTCTGAGCGGAGTAACATTTCCGCTCGGACGGCTAAACTATCATTGAACGAGAGTGACGCATTGAAGCCTAAAGTGGACTATATTAAGAGTGACGCATTGACGCCGAAACAAGCCCCGATACCACACCCAAATGACCTGCAGCTGGACTCCACATTAGACGTCAGTGACGGCGCCTTCTCCCTGTCAGAGTCGAGCTTCAACGACACTCCCAGGAACGCGCTCGTGTTCCAGGCCATGGAGGACGAGGCCGACGCCATCCACAGGAGGTTCAACTCTGGCGGGAGCAGGCAGGCAATCTTCATGAACGCGGCTGAGACGCAGACGGTGGAGCAAGTCGAGGCTGAGCGGATGCAGGTCGAGGAACCAGCTCCCAAGGTACAGCAGTCTGAAGGTGTTTCCATGGATCAACCAGCTCCCAAGGTACAAACTGCAGAGGTCGTACAACAGCCTCTCTTAGTAAAAGAAGCTCCCAAGGTGCAATTATCCGAGGTACACCCCGCTGATGTTGCCATGTCCGATGCGGTGGATGAGACGAGCACACTGTCCAGCGGAATGCTGGAGTTTGAGTCCATGACTGAAGGGGAGGAGTTGTCTGATGGGCAGCTGTTGGTTGGCCCGCCGCTGTCGGAAGGTGAGGTGTCGGCTGCTGGTGATGTGTCCAGGACGGATGGGCCCGTGGCCAAGGTAGATTCGTGTTGTGAGCGGACTGAAGAGGATGGAATCTCGGAGAGTGAGGGAGAAATATTGATGAAATAGGAATACTAATTCGAATTTTAATTCGAATTTTAAATGAATTAAGAATAAACTCATGAAACTATTTAGGTACCGGTGTTAAGATGTTTTCTTAACATAAAAATCCAGTTTAGTACTTCTTAAAAAAGATTTTGCACATGCGTTTATTTTATCAACAGGGAAAGTTACCAGTCATATGCATATAAATGTCAACTACTTTTGAATCATACTTAAAGACTACCTGGAAGTAACGTCAGAAAGGTTTGAAATTTCAAAACGAACATTTTTCTAGCCGATTTACAAATTTTAGCATTTGGAATGGAACAAAATACAATACTTAAGATCACATTAAAATTATCTTCTTACACTTAAATTGAGCCTTTTTCCTCCCAACATAAACTTTCTTCAAACCATGTTCGCAGCTCGATTCTTGGACGCTTCAAACTCCCTCTTGGACGTCGTTATCACCCAGTCGTATCTTCCCTCGGGGTCCACGAAGCTCATGTAGACCTTGGCGCACACGGAGAACATAAAGTAGACGAAGCACGCCCAGTACAGCTTGGTCGCCGCGTGCGTCGAGTACCAGATCATGGGGTGGCAGTAGTTGGGCGCGTAGTGGCTGGCGGGGTCCACGGTGTCCAGCTGCCGGAACTCGATGGCGAAGTAGAGCCAGAGGGCGCCCAGAGCGTTGAACGGGAGGGTGATGAGGGCGCCGACCCAGGGCAGGAGGAACGACAGGCCGCCGCAGCACATGCTGATGAGGGTTCCGCAGCCCCAGCACTTGCCGCGGGTCAGCTTTGTGCAGCCGAACATGCGCATGGCGGTGAAGGTTCCGATGGCAGTGTAGAGACCGCCTGTAAAGGATGACAACTATAGCACATCCGTGAATATCTTGAACATCGGTCCATACCTGCAAATGCCAGCCACTTGGGCAGCTTGCCCATGGTGTCGTGCTGTGCCATGTACGCGTGGTCGATGCCCTCCATCTTGCAGTCGTCTGCAAACTGGATGCCGACGATGAGCATGTAGATGCCGACAGCGGTGATGAAGCAGACGTTGAAGATGTCGCAGTTGCTGGTGGTCTGCTGTGGGCGGGGCGGCTCTCTTCTGGGGGCGGGTTTCCGCCTCTTGCCCACCATGGTGAAGAGGAACGAGGATCAAATCGAGCAAGAAAGTCGAGACTCGAGTCTCGAGAGTTCAGCGAAACGCCAAAAAAATCGGAAAAATAATTCGAGCTCAGGCGGAGTTTTCTCCCTTTCCAAATCAAATCTTCCCGCGGCCGTCATCTCAGCTCTCCTTTTCAACGCAACCTCTCTTCAGGCATGAAAACAAACTTTAGTTACTTTGCGACAGAGGAGTGTACGGTTTGAGTTGTTTAACATTTGGAGTGCAGTCCAAGCCCCGCCCCCATCATGTCACTCCTCTTTAGCCGGGGGAGCCTCTCCTGCTTCCGACATGCTCACAATCTCACCAGACACACAGTAACCCGCCCACTAACCGCTCGTCTGTACAGCTCAGAGAAGCCCTCGGAGGAGGAGGGCAAACCCGACAAGATCTCCCGCCCAATGGTCTTCGGCGACTCCCGCAAGGACCCCATGGAGGGCAAGGGACCCATCAACGCAAAGTCCGCCGCGCTCACCGCGGCCATCTTCGCCGTCCTCTACGGCGGATACTACCTCATGAGGGAAAAAATGGAGAAACAGGAAGCGGTGAAAAAGTCTAAAATCCACGGCAAGGCGCTCATCGGCGGGCCCTGGAAGCTCACCGACCACCACGGCAAGGTCCGGTCCAACGAGGACTTCAAGGGCAAGTGGCTCATGATCTACTTCGGCTTCACGCACTGCCCCGACATCTGCCCCGATGAGATTGAGAAGATGGTGGCGGCCGCCGACCTGGTCAAGAAGCGCACCCGCAACAAGGACATCATACAGCCAATCTTCATCTCGGTGGATCCGAAGCGTGACGGCGTCAAGGAGGTCAAGGAGTACGTGGAGGAGTTCCACAAGGACCTGCTCGGGTTCACGGGGCCGGAGGAGGACGTGTTGGACGTGTGCAGGCAGTACAGGGTTTACTACTCTGCCGGGCCGAGGGATCAGGACGATGACTACATTGTGGACCACACCATTATCACGTATCTGATGGATCCCGATGGTGAATTTGTCGACTACTTTGGCCAGACCAAGAAGGTTCAGCAGCTCACGGAGAGTATTATGAGTGCTATGATGGCGTATAATGATAAGAAGAAATAGGGACTGGATCTGAAAATGGATTTTGTTTTGGCTAGTGAGCTAAAGGCTGTCCTATATTTTGGCTACTAATGGTCGCGTCGGTAGAATGTATGAATTGTGATCAAGCATTTTGTTGTCTCCAAATACAAAAACCTGTCGGTTTCTAAATAATACAGTTCTGTGTGTGGTCCCTGTTCATACATGAACACAAGGGGGATCCTACAACTTCTTAAATGAATATCGTACCTGTAGGTTACAGAAGCAGTACTATATTTGATATAAAGGACTTGCAGTGCCAGTGTATTTCTAAGAAAGTTTTATTTAAAAGTATCAAATTGTGTTCTCTTTCCCCAGCCAGGCAGTTGGTAGTTGACTTCCCGGCACCAGAGGGTCTCAAGGCCAGCCTTTTCGGCCAACGCTGCCTACAGATTCATTTCTTTGCGTTATTGTTCTGTGGTCGCCCTTAGCTTTTTCTCTTTTCTTTTTTTTCTGTCCCCTTTCCATATCTGTTGTGCTATCTCTTGGCACTTCTTCATTTCGGGTGTGCCCTCATGCCGCTTCCTCCAATTGGCCATCTCTTTGACGTACTGATCCCACAACATGTTGTGGCATTCCACATATGGGGAACGGTCAGAAGCAGACATGCTGGACCACTGGGAGGCTGCACCCTGAAGAAAACCACAACAATGAAATAATAATGCCATCTTTTCATCAGAGAACCTTACCCCAGAGAACAAGCTACGGTGTCGCCTCTGGATTACTGGGTGAACTACTGCCCCTAATTTGCTCCCCCTCCTCTGGCTGGCCCAAGAGGGAGGATCCAGGCAGCCAAGACCAAAGGGTGAGTGGGTCAGCAAATTAGAGGCAGAGT
>LR139675.1:0-27049 GCA_900659605.1 Tisbe holothuriae | reverse complement strand
AGGTTGGCTGGGGGGAGGATTGTGTGTTAATGTGAGCTTTGAGAGGGGGATTTTGGCATTTTATACTCGTGTTTGGGGTTATGTACTTGGCCTCGATTTAAAGAAGAGAAGAAGCAAAAAATGCTCCCATTTAGTATCGGTTATGGAGTAAAAACTAGATTAAAACTAGTCACTTAAGCTTTTAGTCGTACAGCCTTTTTTCTTCACATTTGGCAGACCTCAATCAACTGTTTGCAGCTGTTTTGTTGTAAAACCAAAATTCAGTAATTTTTGGCAGTTTGAAACGTAATGCCAAAAAGCAAATAATTGAGCGCTAATTCAATCTTGCTTTAATCTTATTAAATTACAAGTAGTGGGCTTCCTCACATACTATCTGCCATAAAATCTTCCTTTCCACTCACTATAATTGTCTGAAGAAAGACGTCCAAAAATGTAAATGAAGGAGAAAGGGATCGACGAATGACTTGCAGAAATAAACAACACTACTGACCCCGAAAATAGATCAGAGAAGCTCATAAGAACATAAATTAGTACCTAAGGATGTAGCTGTTAACAAAAACGGCATTCAATTTGCCCATATAACATCGAGTTCAGTGTACACGTGAGATCGAGTATAAAATGTATATGTTACTTTATGTCCCATTAAATCACACATAATTACAATACCACAATTTGTCAGCAGGGTTTTTGACTGCATCATGACCACCTCACAATATAGTTAACCGACAATTAATCCATTTGAAATGCATACATCCTTTCCCTGTTTTGCAAATGAAGCTCTCATGATTTCGCAATGTAATTCCCAACGGCACAGTGGGTTGAAGGGGACAGCGAAGAGAACATAAATATTAGAATAAACTCAAGAGTAACTACTGATCTACAATATGAAAACACATATTTTGTTTTATTTGTTAAGATATGAGTATTAAAAAATGAACTCAATCCACAGTGGTTTAATTTCGTATAAAACTCCATTGAAACCTCCTCCCACGGCCACTCTTCCAACCACCCTCCAACCAACATGACCCTGTTATCCATCGCCATTCTCGTCATCTCCCTGACGGCGGTGGCCTCAGCTCGAACGACGGGGACGGCAGCAGCAGCTGGGTACGGCGGCGCTCAGCAACAGGGGACGTCCACCTCGGCCATGAAGAACTTCAATGATAGGCTCAAGGATGAGGTGGCGTTTGAAGTGAGTATATTGCATTGGTTATAGCTGTTGCAAACCTATAGTTAATTGCCTGGTCTAATAGATTATGCGGAATTGCCTGGCTGCACCTGTTTAGCAGATGTCTCTCCTAGCCTACGAATCGATGAGCAAAACCAGTATGAAGTAAGCAGCTGATTGTATCGTCAAAATATTAGTATTTTCACAATAGTCAATCCGCCATTCAGCGGTCAATATGCAAACCCAATATTTATTAATAATTTTTAACATGTGTGAATACTCGTACATGAACGATACTGTTGTTGCAGAGAATTGCAAACCATAACATTAATAAATAATGAACTAACATCGCAATCATCTGTGGTAACTTTTCCGCCTTAAAGTTATCATTTAAAACTGGGACAAGTTAAATTATTACCCACATTTAAGTAGTACACAAATTTTGCATAACCTACAAACCCAGTTCATAATCATTGCAATCTTAGATCTTTACTCATAATATATATTTGGGTCATAAAGTGAAAGTTGCCATTAAATTTGCAGCTGGCAGAAATCCTCCGCGACGCCGTCGAGGAACTCCAACCACCCCAGAGCGGCGGCGGCCCCCGCGCCAGCGCTCGCATCAGCCCCGGCGGCGGCCTCCTCTACCCAGGACAGAGCATGGTCGACCTCGGCCTCAGCCCTCAGCAGTACGGCGGCAACAACTACCCATTGTCGACCAACAAGTACTACATCAAGAAGTCGACTCAGGCCAGGTATCACCAGTGCTACTTCAACCCGATCTCCTGTTTCAAGAGGAAGTAAGGATTGGGTGGGTAGAGAATGGAGACTGAGCCCCCGGTTTATATAGTATTAGATGATGGTATTTGAACGACTTGTAAAGCACCAAGAAGATGGCACAAATATTTTAATGTACCGAGTCAAAGGAGATGGTTAAACTGTCAGTATTAATGCTGCTACTGCTGCTACTGGTTAGTCTACTACAATAATATAATCTGGCTTGATTCTCCTTTCTGGACGATAATTAGGACCAATTGTTCTTCAGAAAAGTTGATGATGCCTTGTGCAAATTTAAAAAATGGTCTTCCTCCCCGTCCTCCGAAATCATGTTGTGTGTGTAGTTGTAAAATAATTCTACTTGCAAGACCATATTATGTACGTTTTTAGTTCCCTCTCACGTTAACAACTCATTTTATGCTCCAGATCAATCTATAACATGAACATGCATTAATAATATCTACGCGAACAAGAAAAGGCACATACGTAGGCAAAAATAAAGTGCAAATAAAGCAAGTACAATTGTGGTTGTTTCATTAGAACCTTGGTAGAAAGTTTAGTGCCGCCAAGACTCATGATGATAACTGTAAATATGTTGCAAGTATGTCGTATTTTATAGGTAGATGCTGCTATATAAATAGCATTTCTGGATAATGTACTTTTCGTTCAGCAGGAGTAGAATGTAATATTCCCACATGGAACCCATTTTCATTACTCACACGCTTTTCATTTTTTTCCAGTGAAGTCGTAAAACAGTGTCATTCATTCGTCCCTCAAACCGCGGTGTTAACGGAGTTTAGGTGTGTTGTAAGTACTCTGTTTTATGACCGACGGGACAGGGATATTTTCTGAAGGACCTTTCTTATACTAAAGCCGTATAGTATAACTGTCAGAACTACTGCTACAAAAGAGGCTTAATTTGTAATACTAAAGACACCGTAGAGACCACAACACAATTACTTTGATACATATTAGTATATTTCGTATTTTTGTAATCTTGAGTGTTTTGTTTGTGTAATTCTTATTGCTCCATCTGTTTTACAATTATTATTATTTGTTTTGGCAAGTGAGAAGTGTCATGAAATGCAATATTGTAACTTTTGTGTGCGTGACCAAATGTGACATTTTAACATCACAAATATTCTCTGCATGATATATTAGTGAATTTAAACAACTTCTAAGTATTCTTGTTGTGTCAATGGGGTCTCTCTCTAGTAAAAACTCACATCACCTAAACATTTGTTATGTGAACATTTTAAATGTAATATATTTTCTGGCATTGTATTGTGGCTTGAATTCCATTTTAGTATCAAAAGATTTCATAATGGCATCTTTATTGGTAATATAATTCCTTCTAACAAGGTGCTTTTGAATATATTTTATAACACAGCTCTGGCTTGGTGGTTGTTAATATTACGGGTTGTTGTAATATGAACAGATCAATTAAACTTGATAGTAATTTCATTGGTTCCTATAAAACATGTTCCTAGGCCTAGCTACTTTGAAACAACAGCTTTAATCATCTGACTCTACACACTTTAGTAGATTAATGAACATATGATAATAGTATAATTTCATAAACAATTTTGGACTCTTTAGTAACAGTGTGAATATCTCTAAAGTCATCTGGAAACCTAACATGTTATATCTAAAATGTAACAATTCTATGTCCAGTTTGGCATCTGGCTGATATCATTGATCCCATCCGGTGTTGGAGCCATTGTCTGGATTATGGGTAATGTCATGGGAGGCTGAAGTGGCTGGCTCATTGCAGGACCGCCCATAGGGCCACCCATTCCATTACCCATGGTACCGTTTGGACCTCCCATTGGAGCATTGGGTCCACCCAATGGGCCACCAGGCCCTCCCATGGTTCCATTTGGACCTCCCATTGGCCCACCTGGTCCTCCCATTGTTCCATTAGGTCCACCCATTGGCCCACCCATGGTACCATTAGGTCCACCCATTGGCCCACCCATTGTTCCATTAGGTCCACCCATCGGCCCACCCATGGTACCATTCGGTCCACCCATTGGTCCACCCATGGTACCATTAGGTCCACCCATTGGCCCTCCCATACTTCCATTAGGCCCTGACATGGGTCCTCCCATAGAACCCCCTGGACCCATAGGTCCACCCATGTGACCTCCATCCATCTGCCCTCCCATGGTAGTTGCTCCGTCCCTATCATACATCATCTGGTCATCGAATGATACGTTATGCCCTGTCATAGGCATATGCTGCATCGGTGGCCCACCAGGACCAATACCACTGGGCCCACCGTTCATCCCATTAATGCCATTCGTTCCAGTCTTGGGCACTGGCACTGGAAGCTTCCTTACTCCCCTACCTGCCTCAAGTACGGTATCCCTTTTGATCGGCATGCTCGGGTCAGTCTCCAGCGATCTGCTGTAGAACCCATCACGGTTGGGAAGTTGCCGCCGACCTGCTGCGGGGTCATTGTTCCGATTATTTCCCAAGAGACTGCCCATCACGCTGCCCACAGTGTTGCTCATACTGTTCCCGATAGTGTTACCGCCCATATTGCCTCCCATGGGTGCAATGCCCTGAGGGATCTTGGGCAGCCTCGCACCCCGACCCTGCCGCTTAGGCCCTATCCGGCTGAGCGGAGGCAGCTGCTGCGCTGCAGTGAAAGACTGGGATTGCCGCATGGACCCGTTTATTTGTTGCCCTCCTCCGCCATTTGGCTGCTGGTGGTGTCCAAACCCGAATGGCACTTGAGGCATCGTGGTGGGCGTGGCCGCCGTCGTGAGCTTCTTGGCGAAACCGAAGAGGGAATTGGTGAGCGTGTTGGTCGTTCCATTGGCCCCGCCCTGAAGCTGCTGCTGAGTGGATGGAATCTGCGGTAGACGCCTATTCCGGGTGGTCAGCTTCTCCGGCTTCCCGCTGGAGAACGGGAGCGGTGTGTGTGGGTGCAGCGGCATGTGCACAGCCTGCTGGCTGGCAGGCGGCGGTTGTGGCAGCCGCCTGCCTTGACCGCTTCCTGGGACGCCGGCCAGCTCACGCAAAGCTTGCAATGACGGTCCGCGTAAGTTACTCAGTCCTGCGGCCACGCGCGTTCTCGTACGCAGCTGCTGTGACGCTGACGGCGCGGGTGGCGGCGGCGGGTGCAGCGGGTCATGCAGCGGTAAGAAGGGCTGCATGGCGGACGGCGGAGGTAGCATCATATCATCTGCATAGTAAGCCGGTCCGGGGGCCATTCCCCTGTCCAGAGACCGGTTCTGATACGCCCCGTGCATGTCGACCATTCTCGGAGGCCGCTCCGGACTGGGACTCCGTAACCGTGTTATATACCTAAAACAACAGTAAGTTTTATAACTCTAAGCTCAGCAAGATACAATTGTCGTCGCACCTGTTATCCGCTTCGTTGTGATACTGATAGCTATCTCTGTACGTGTCATGTGTCTGCCACTGTTCCTGTTTATTGAACCAGTCGTCTCTGTACCAGTTGTCCCTCATGGGGCCACCGTCGCCCTCCACTGTATTGTCAGGGCCCCGCAGGGCACCTCCTAGCCCTTGCTTCTTCTCATCATGCCATTGAAGGTCGTATTCATGGTGTCTGAAATGTTAACTATTATTCACTCTCATCTCTTTATACTACCTATATTTTGCACCTTCTTGGCTCCATATGCCCCATAGTCTCAGGCCCAGGTCCATGCACTGGCCCCGGCCCTGCACCCCCGATAGGGCTAGGCGATCTGCTATCCCACTTTCCAAAGTACTCGTTGGCATCCGGTGATTGTGGTGGCGGAGACTCGTTGTAAGAAGACCTCGGGGACAAGATGTCATCTTCCATAATGACGTGCTTTGACGGCCTCATCATACCCTAATTAGAGATAATGAGGTCATTAGTACAATGTTTAAATGTTCATTATGCAAGCAAAAACAATTAAAAATAGCACACGAGGTAAATTACATAACATTGCATTACATTTTGTACACATTCCATTTGGAAAAATCCTGGAGGAAAAATATGGGATAAATGTAGTTAAAGTGTATAAATGTGCCAGTAAATGGTGTGTTTTGATGCAGTGTAAGCTGGTGTAAAAAGCAGAAGCAGATTTGTTATGATTAAGAGTAACATGTGCATTAAGAATATTAAGTTCTAAATTATTGGGATCTAACTGTACCCCCAAAATTACATATACTAGCAGAAAACGTACTGCCCATCAATTCATAACACAACGTTAGAGTAAGCAGTTACATACATGTTCAAATGATGAATTATTGTGGAAAACAGCTGTTCTTAAAACATGAGCATGACTTACTTGATAGGATGGTGATCATATTGACATGCACAATATGGCATTCATTGAGACATTTAAGTATAGTTTTAAACAGCTAACTTAAAGTGCAAGAGTTTAATGGTATACTTAAACTACAGCATGCAAGGTTCTAAGGATACGTTGAACATTTTTACTCTATAACGATTTGGTAAAAATTGCAGTATAGTAGTAAGCTACAGAATAACTAGCGTATGTACAATATCCACTGGAATCCCACATCCCACACACGAGCCTAATGTACAACATTGAAGAAGAAGAAGCCTCAGCAGCAGCAAACACGAAACGAACACCACTCAGCACACACTCGCGCACGCCCCTCCTTCCCAGAGGGCGTCGCTCACCTTCTTGCCGTTGGCGTGGCCGTTGCCATTGGAGAAGCTCACGTCGCCGTCCTCCTTCACGTGGGGGATGCTCAGACCCATGATGCGTTGGAGCAGGGAACCCTTCTACAATGTTATCGGGGGATGGAGAGAGAGAAAGGAGCATTTGGTTTAGATGGGTTCCGAGGGGTTAGAGTGTTTTGGATTGGGTTTATCCGGTTATATTTAGATATATAATGAGTCTATATATGGTGTAGTTCTCGACGTTGTCTTTTCAGGTTTTATATAGATATGAATATGAGCTCTCTAGAGAGATGTTTGTCTAGTTATAGTTCTTCATAGGATTATCTTTCTAGGTCTAGATTTTGAGTTTATGAAGTCCAATGCATTTTAGATAATCAGTATGGTATTAATAGAGAGAGATTAAAATTTAGTGTCATGTTTTGATACATAGTTAAGTTATTGTACTCTAGGTTGATTAATATATTAGCGAGATAGTCTCATATTGCTAATATGCATATGCCAGCAGTAGGGCATATTGAAGACCTGTTTTAAAGTCTAGGTGTATTTCTGATCGCCAATTTGGTCATTAACGGATAAGTTTAATAGGTTTATTGTCATATCATAGATAAATATCGTATGTCCTACCTGTGCATCTGACATGGCCATCTTGCCGAACTTTGTAGCCTTCCAGTTCTCAAGGATGAGCAGACCGCCGTAGATCTTGCCAACTGTAAGTCTGCCTTTGCCGATCTCTGCAACGGATAATTAACTAATATATGTACACAACCATAAGTCCATATAGACGTTATTCACCTTCTCTGGGTGGCACGAGCAGGTCAATCTTCTCCTTCCCCTCATACGGCCACACCTTGATGATGGTCTGCCTCAGCTCAAAGTCGGCCTGGTCCATCTCCTCAGCTGCACGCATCTTGATGCTCAGGTTTTCACGTATAAGGGCAAACAGGGTCGTTGTGAAGTGAACCATGCCCTGTTAAAAGGAGTGTTTAAAGCTATTTAAGGCGTTATTAAGAGTATTAATTACCTCGTCATCTATCGGTTGATTCATTCGAATGAGCTTTTTAAACGCCAGTCGATCCGGACACTTGGATCCGAATCCTAACGGAGGGTCCATGTTTTTGAGCATGTCGTACATCTCTGTGTAGTATATTCGTCCTCTGTAAAACGGATAAGTAAGTTTGGTATTGTTGCTTAGTGGAGTAAATTCTTACTCTGCACTGGGGTCATATTCCGCCCATATCCTAATAAACTCATCCAAATGATGCGCTCCCAGAATGGAACTGTCCCTCGTGAGGTAGTCAAAGTTGTCCATAATGACAGCCACGAACAGATTGAGCATGAGGAAGGAGCAGAGGAAGATGAAGGAGACAAAGTACGGGTACGACATGGGCGACCCGCACAACTTCTCCGGGTCCAGCATCTTCCCCGTCGTCTTGTTGTACTTGTGCGAGCGCAGGTCGCACGTTACGCCAGCCTCGCATGCCAGCATGATGCTGGGCCAGGCCTCGCCGGTGGCGCAGCGGAAGAGGACCATGATGCCGTCGCCGAACGTGTGGAAGTTCACGTGGCGGTTGTACTCGGTGTCGGCGTTGAAGCCAATGTTGCCGAACACCTAAAAGTACAGTTGTTAAATAGTACAAAGTGTGTATAAATTGTGTTTTACCTGCATTCCGATGATGGCATAAATGAAGAACAACATTGCAATCAGCAGGATGACATAAGGCAAGGCTTTGAAGGACTGGACAAATGTCCAAAGCAAGATCCGGATGGTGTAACCCTGTCGAAGGAGCTTCACCAGTCGAGCTGCTCGGAACAGGCGGAGGAAGCCGACATTGATGAAGTTTTTCTGAAAGATGGGGAGGTGTAATTATGTCTAATAGTGCCTTGTCGAAAGATGTTCTTACAGCAAATTCGACCATGAGAGCGTCTACAATACTTCCGACCACTGTGACGAAATCGAACGTGTTCCACGAGTCTTTGAAGTAGCTCTATTGGGAGAAATATATTAGCATGATTCATGACAGTTCGACAAAAGTGTGTGTGCAGTGCATTCGACAAAGTTGCGACGTACCCCCGGCCCGAAGGAGATGAGCTTGAGCACACACTCAACGGTGAAGCACATGGTGAAGGTGAGGTTCATGTAGCTGAGTATGTCGGTGAGAAGAAGTGGCGCGCCGTGATACTGTCGAAATAAAAGTAACATACATGGTGCGAAAGTACAATACAATGCAGACGTCAGTAAAATAATGCTTAAACTGTATTTAGCATTGTAAATGTCTAAATTTACATAAAATATTAATATATGAGACGTTTTTGTGTGCACTTGTTCCTGGTACATCATTGCTGAGTGGGTTTTACCGTTCTACACTTAAACAATGTAATTTCAATCTGATAAGTGCTCTTTTTTAAATCTACATATGTCCCTTAGCTCACCAAGTTCATGGCAACCAGCTTGAAAAAACACTCGATTGTAAAACATCCAGTAAATATGGTGTTCATGTAATGCAGCCATGTAGACAATTCTGCCGGTTGGCCATCATACTTAACAGAGTTTTAATGACTTAATATCGTAATTAGATATTTGATTATTCAAACATACCTTCATCATGAGTAGAATCGTGTTGAGTACAATGAGGGTCATGATAAAGTATTCGAATGGCGTGGATTCGACAATCCTCCAGAGTCGGTATTTGAACCCGACCCGCTCCTCGGGCATGTAGCGCTCCAACGGGGTCGCGTGGATGGCAAAGTCAATACAGGATTTCTGGAAAGTACACAAAACAGTCATATTAACTAAATGCGTGTAAGTTATGCAACCGTTTAAAGTACAATTACGTGTTTAGTCTCTGTGTAAATGTGCATAATGTATTATTCTAGAACATTTAAAGTTTTTGCTCATCTTATGCCACACATCTGTATTTTACATGTTTTACTCCTTGTGTACGTTTCCTCCTCACCTGATTCTTGTCAATCTCCGCTTCTTCCAACTCAGACTCTCCCTGCTCTTGGAATGTGATGATGATGAGAGCGACGAAGATGTTGACGAAGAAGAAGGGGAAGACGATGAAGTAGACAATGTAGAAGATGGACATCTCGACGCGGAACAGGGGGATCGGGGCCTGGTCCTCGAACGTCGCGGCCATGGACTGCTGAAGGACACTGCAAAAGTAAAAAACACAATATTATTGTTGTAGAATCTGAATAATCTAGCTATTATTTTCTAATGACTGATCGATGCGCTCTTTTAGCTGCTTTAATTATGCCTGACCAGTTGATTTAAAAACTGACTGGGCTGTTTCATTGTATTGTAGTACAAGTGGCTGCAATCATGCCTGCAGCTCTTACTACAACTCCAATAATAGAGTACATTCGGTCATGACTTACGCTGGCCATCCTTCCGTTGTCTGCACCGCGAACAGAGTCAACATGGCAGTGGGGACCTGAAATGTAATTTAAAAAAGTGTATCCAGTCATTGTAACGAACATGTTATTCTTCGTACATTGTCGTAGTGAAACTTTTGCCTCTTCCACTCTCGCATTGCTATCGCTGGAGGTTCGTCGATATCGAGGTTGTTGTACACGAAGTATTCCCCTCTGGAAGGAAAACAAAGACAATGTGTGAGAAACCATTGTGCTTTCTACATATTATATGCATTAGTGTTATCTTACTGGCACTCTGTGGCATCCTCCTTGCTCGTATCCGTGCAGAAGAAGAACTTTCCATTGAACAGTTGGACGGCAATCACAGCAAAGATGAAGTGGAAGAGCAAGTAGACGACGAGGATGTTGAACACATTCTTGAGCGAGTTGATGACGCAATCGAAGACGGCCTTCAGCTTGGGCACGCGCTTGATCGTCTTTAGGGGACGGAGCACGCGGAGGACGCGGAGGGACTTCATCGTGGCGAGGTTCTCACCGCCGGAGCTTCCACTGATATTAGAACGAATCATTATAATACGTCAATGGATGCAACAATTTAACTTAGAACTCACATCATGTCCATGGTAAAAGAGGTGATGGCGCAAGACACGACCAGCATGTCCATGAAGTTCCACACCTCCCTGAGGTACGACCCCGGGTGCAGGATCACCCCATAGTCGATGATCTTGAGCAACACCTCAATCCCGAACACGCACGTGAAGCCGTAGTCGAAATACGTGAGCTTCTTGTTCCACGCGCTGTCCGAGTTGACGGGATCCTCCGCGGCCAGCGCGATGGACGACGCGATGATGACGAGCATGATGAAGACGTCGAACAGGGGGAAGGTGACGATGGCGTGGATGGCGCAGCGGAACCCGTTGGTGGAGGAGAAGATGAACATGGACGAGTAGGGGAGGACGGGTGGCGGCGCATTGGCGAGCTCCTCGGCCTCTTCCTCTGTGAGGGCCGCGGCGCGCGCTGCGGCCGCGGCCTCCTCTTCTGCCTTGCGCCGCTCTTCCTCCTCTTTCCTGGAAAGGTCGAGCCTGGTTAGTTAGCGTCTGAACTGGACTTAGGACATCGAGAAGGAGGCTACAGAAGGGCTAAGAAAGATAGAGATCTACGTGCTTAAGAAACATCCCGATCCCATTTTCATGGAGATGGTTTTCAGTTTTATCGCGTCTTGGTTCATTTTTTCCGGATCGGGAGTTTGATGCTAGGTTAGAAAAGTACTCTTTTAAATCGAAATATAGAATCTATATTGAGCAGAAGTTCTTCTGAGTAATATCTGGAAGAGAGAGGATGAATATATTGAATGGTCGTTATTGGTCGTTCACTCAGCGTGAAATGGTTATTTTTCGTTATTCCACCTTGTCAAGTCGAATGTAACTTTCTATGATGGTATAATATCGGTAATATTGGTCTGTAAAACTTTTAGATGATTTGTTGTCATGTAATTACATCTATATTGCGCTTATTGTTTCATCTTTGGCTGGTAGATAATTCGTCAATCTAATGTAACAATAATACTTGATATATATTCCGTCAAGCTGCAATGTCATATCGTAGCTGAACTATCTGAAAACAACTTTGATTAAAATGTCACCTAATCATGTTATCAATATAGTTAATATTCTCTGTAGAACCAACTTGTCCAATATATATGTATATGTGGTTATATGTCTATGTGTAAGTGTATGTCTAAAGCGTGTATCATATCATGTGAAGGGGTAAAAATATGATGGAGAGTGACGGCTGGTCAGTCAAGAGCTGTTATCAGAGAATGATGATTGACAGTTTTCCAAATGCACTGAGGGAAGAGAAAGGCTTGTCTAGTCCAGAAGATTATATTAAGATATGAGAAATAGGAAGAAGCCATACAATGTCAACCTTGAATGGCAAAGAGTTTAGAGATAGAGACAGTTTGAATGTATCAAGAGATGTTTTAGATGTTTAGGGATGCAGTTAGAGCGTCTTTTCCTTGGTTTCGGACGAGTTTTAAATACGATTTTGAGTACGAGTGAATCTGGCCGTCTGTTCGCGTCTCATACTCGTTATTTACGAATCTAAGAATAGATGGCATACGACACCAGCCGACTGCCAGATACAACCGCGTTTTATCGCGCTTTTCGTTTAAATCCTCCGTGAAAAGTGACTCACAAATACTGAGCGTAAGCGGCGTCCGCGGCCGCCACGGCCTCGGGGTCGTTCGGGTCCACGTCTCTGCAAGTTGGAGCGGGGTTAGCGCGGGAAAATTTGAAAAAAAGTTTCAGGGAAGCCGGGAGGGTGGAGATGATTAAAAGTGAAGCACACTGGGTTGAGTAAAATGGGTTGAGGGAAGCCATTTAGAGAGTGTTTAAAAGCTTTTTAGAGAGAAGCAGGGATGCCATAAAACATTTGGTTAGAATATGAAAAATGCACTTGAAACCATGCAGATATTAAAGTGTGTTGTGTAATTAAGTGTGTGTGATTTAAAAGTGCTCATTGCTGTGTGTTTTGTTTTAGAGGCAGGTTTCTAAAACAGCTCATAAGTGATGAGTGTTTTAGAAACCTGACCCTGTAAATGTCTCCAAGATGTCATCAACTCACTCTCTCGTCTTTGGCCCGGGCGGCACCGGGCCATAGGACGCCCTCAGCATCGCCTCCTTGGTCTCCTCGTCCTCCTTCTCCTTCTCCTGCATGGCGGTCATCTCCTGAGCCTGGCCGAGCGAGTCGACGGCGATAGCCAAGAACACGTTGAGCAGGGTGTAGTTGCCGAACATGGTCAGGAAGATGAAGTACAGGGAGTAGATGAGGCCGGCCTGGGCGCCACCCTGGGACTCGATGCCCTGGTACATCACCTCATTCCAATCCTCGCCGGTGAGAATCTGCAAATATCACAGTGATCTTAGCTTGCTCTGCACAGTGGGGCTGAAATTAAATACCTGGAAGACTGTCAGCATGGCGATTGAGAATGAGTTAAAGTTTGACGGCGGTGTCCCGTCGGCAAAGTTGAACGTTCCTCCGAAGAGCTGCATTCCCAGGAGGGCAAAGATGAGGATGAAGAGGAAGAGAAGGAGCAGCAGGGAGATGATGGACTTCATGGAGCTCAGCAGGGACACCACAAGGTTGCGGAGGGAAGACCAATATCTGGAATGTAAACAGTAATAATCAGGCAAACTTATTAGTTAAATAGTTGCAAGAGTACTCGTTGCAATTGAATCTGTTTAATGTTTTGTTACAAAATATGTTTCTGTCAGCCATCATGACCGTTTAATGTGTATACCAAGGAAGAAATATGAGTGAAATGAGTAGTGTAGAAGGCCAATTTTCCTATAATGAGAAGCAAGAAGAGAGCAAAAACGGAGGAGCTCTTCTCCTGAGGTAGCTCCCACCGCATAATGTGGCGGAGAGCGCGTGTCAAGCAAAACTATCGGAAGAACAAAACATACCAAGGCATAGAGAACTTACACGGTGACTTTGAATATCCTGAGCAGCCTCAGAGCCCTGAGCACCGACAACCCGAAGGATCCCGCCTTGGGCTTGAAGTGCGTCCACACGACCTCGAAGACGGAGCCGCTGATGACGAGGCAGTCGAAGCGGTTGAAGGAGGACTCCATGTAGATGCGCGGGCCGAGCGCCCACATGCGGAGGAACATCTCAAAGATGAACAGGCCAAGGAACACAAATTCGGCAGTGTCTGAAAGTTGAATGTATTACTACAACGTAATGTTTAGTAAGCATATAATGTCCTACGTAGAAATGCTGTGAGCCACTCTGGCTGATTGTAGTGCTCCACGGCGACTGAGCAGGTGTTCAAGAAGACGAGCACGATGACGAACCAGTAGAACCACTGCTTCTTCACCGTCTTCCGGATCCAGAAGCGAACCTTCTTCTCGTACACCCAAAAGTCCGAGTTCTTCTTGAACTTTTTCTTCAGGGCGAGACCGGGAGCCTTCTTCTTCTTCAGCAGTTCTGAAAGGAGAACACAGTGGACATTATATATATCTAATAATTATTAACACACAGTATACAATGTCCATTTTGTTGAGGTCTAGACTTGTTTTATTACAGTAAGACTCCACTGTGCCAGATAAGAGAGAATTGTGTGACAGCTCCTCCCACTTGAAAATTGAAATGTTAAATGGGGATTGGAGATGGTTATGACAGTGAGGGCGTCTCTCTCTCCCTCTCTCTCTCTCCCAAGAAGAAAAAGAAATGGAAATGAAAGGTAGACTAAAAAGAAAAAGAGCACAGATATATGCATTGTAGTCAGGCTATAATGCTTTAAAGAGCTTCTATTCTTCATTCTTTTATACTCCTTTTTTAGCAGCTGTCAGCAAAAAAAGAGTAAAGAACGAGCTAAAGAAGAAGCCTTTTTCCCATCTATATACACTGTTGGCAGATATAGAATCTCGTGGCCTTGACCGAGGAGGGAAAACGGAGCCTTCTTCTTTCACCCATTCAATAGTTGTAAAAAATTACGGCGATAAAGGAGTCTCTCTTTTTCCCCCTCACAATGATTTGACAGAAAATGGAATCCCTTGCTGGTAGCAGAGAAGAGCATCCTTCCTTTATAACATTTTCGTTTCTTTTGTTGTATACCGTCTGTTGTCAACATTATCTGGCCATTTTATGTGTACAGTGACTTGAATTGTGTATTACCCAAGGACTTTTACAAAGCCGATTAATGTTTGTACCTTTTCTGTAGAGACTGGAAACAGAGAAGAAGGAAAATAAAAAGAAGATCAAAGAAATGGGATTGTACTATTCTGAGCTACAGAGAGAAGAAAGAAGGAAGCGCGACAAGCCTTTTAAAGTAGCCTTAATCATGGTTGTACTCTAACGGAATCAAATTCAGCTGCTGCTGCTTTTCTAAAGCAGTTTTTTAAGTTAAATTATTCTTATTCAAAAAGGGGTATTGTATAGGCATGTTTAAGGCATTTTAAATAGCCTACACTGCCTACGTAAGGTGTATTCTGAACACTTGTTTAAACGTTTAAAGAGTACTTTCAGAAAGTTTTCCCCTTTTAAATGCACCATGTATTAAGAGTTTTAATCAATAACTTGAAGAATGCATTCCGCTCTAAATAAACCGCATATCTCGGAAATATAAACTTTTTCCATATTGCACAACCATCTACAAATTACAAAGTTTTGCACCCTTTACTTGGGGGTACGTTTTTGCATCGCCCCTAAATGCAGAACTTCAACCAGACTGTAAAACTTCATGCATATTTATGTTTCACTTTGGAGGAAAATGCACGGAACTTTTAGAGCACAATTTGCACCCTGCCTTAATATACGAAACATAGCGCCAGTAAAGCAATTCTTTGCAAATTGGCTTTAACCATGCTTGCCATACTCAGGGACTGACTTTTAGAACTTTCATAAACTACATTGCTTCATCACATTCCTTACTTTAAAATAGAGACTATTATTCTTACCTTCTTCCTCCTCTTCCTCCTCCTCTGATTCTGTGCTCCTGCTCTTCCCCAGCGTCCTCAGCTTCTTCCTCTTCTGCATGGCCCGCTTCCGCGCCTCCATGATGTACCGCCGTTCCTCCTCCGTCGTCCGCTCCTCGTTCAAGATCACCTCCTCTGTGAACAGGAACAGGGGATTAGTAATAGTACTTAAGTAGGATTAGTATTAAAGTATATCTACTGTACTTTTGAAGTTAAGTTTAGAGACTATGTATAAATATGGTTTAGAGTTTGGTTATCGTATGGACATAATGCAGTTTTAAGTAGCAACGTGCGTATTTATATAGCCGTTTTATCGTATATACACTCTCTTAAGGTGTAATATTGAGGTATGTATAAGAACGAGCAACTGTTATGGTAAAAGTTTACGTGCATGTATCATTATTATGTGGTGAGTGCAGCATAAATTCTAACGTCCTTTTTTAATCCTTCAAAAATGCTTAGGTTTTTAAACTTCATCGTGCCGTCATGCTGCGTGCTGTTGGACAAAATGCTCTATTTAAGGCTTTAAATTCATTGAAGATTAATAATTTAACCGGTGTCCTCAAAGTTATAATTAGACATGGGACGAAAAGTGTTTAATTTTAGCATGATGCAATGATGCGAATTTGTAACAAAGCGTGTGACTGTACAGCATTTGCGTTCATCTGAGGAAAACCATTTACCGTATTCTTGAACGAATCCTATTTCTTCCCCCTAAAAAGCAGAGATCAAAATCAGCCTTCTTTTCGCCTTCTCGATCCTCTTCTGCCCTTGAAAGCAACAAAAATAAAAGGCTGAGCAAAAAGTGAGGAGAGGAACATTAAGACCAGCCGACGCTACTGCTGCTGCTGCTACTGTGGCAGCCTCCGGGCAACAGGCTGCACAGTGGTATTGAATGGAACATAACGAATCTCTATAACAAAATTGATGCCACTGTGATCTGCGTATAGATGATAATATGTGCCCCGGCCTTTGCCCAAAGAGATGGACGATAGAAGGAAGATGAAACTTTTACTTTTGTCGTCGTTTTTGTCCTCCACAATGTCGCTACAAATAGGAGAAAAGTTTCTAATTGACAATGCAAGGAATGAATTCTAAGTTCTTCAATGTTCCTTTAAGAAAGTATATTGAAAACGGCAAAAAAGTAATTAAAAATACAAAAATACTCGTTATTCAATATTAATATGTTAGTTACTGTTTTGAGCCAAACTTAAACTGCCTTTCTTGTTTGCTTTATGAGCAAAAAAGAATTATTGGAGCGAGAATTTCTTTTTGCACACAAACCATCAATAACAATACTACACACCCTAGACCAGGAAACGGAAAGCTAGTCAGATGCCAACAGACGAATTCTGCTGAGTTTTAAGCACCTCAGAGCATTTATCGAGCAAATTATAGAGTCTGTAAACAAAGCTAGGACATTGGCTAGAGACAAACAGGGACACCATGTTACTAGGACAGAACATTGTTTTGAGGAACCTGATGCGTATTTCTATGACAAAGACAGCCTATATTCTAATCTGGAAACAGAGATTGTGTTAGTAACAGATACAATAATGAATACTCTGGATCAGGGGAAGTACTGACACATTGTACACGTATGGAAGTATTGTTGTTCTATAATGGAAAAATAGGACTAAACTTAAATGCTCCTCATAGCATTTTGAGGGTAAAATGACTTTCATTTGAGGGTTACAGTTAGTAGTATATATTGGTATAGTTTTGACTCTTGCTGATCACTATGGTTCGGGATCAGAAACATTTAAAACTCTAATAGAACTGCTATTTTACCTGATATGGCTAAATATAAGACTAATATATCTGACGGAACAAATGTGTCTAAAACTAATACAAATGTAGGTTTGTTTTCTGTAAGTAGTATCGGACAGTAGACCAGGTAGTAGTACATAGATCTCTAGGACGACTTTTCTTCTCTTATAAACTTGATTCACCTGCTCGTATAATCCATTGGAAATATCCCTCGAACGCTTTTGAAAAGTTCTCTTTCATGCGCAACTTTCGGAAGGTCTCCCTGCGTTCAACGCGGGTCCTCTCGTTACTGAACTCTCTGGGGAAGAAGAAGAAGAAAATGGCGCGAAATTCAAAAAGAAATGGGTGATATTATACAGAGGGGATGCAGCGTTGAATGTGTCATTAGGCAACTTATCAAAGGGTAATTGCAGTTTTAAAATGTTGCATAATGACAATTTAACGTGCGATTGATGCTAAAATGGAAGGAAAATGTTAATGCGTGATTGTCTCAAAAATATCGTGATTTAAAGCTATCAATGATGCAAGTTATTGGCAGATAATTAATTGGCAGCTAAAGTTTGTCAAACTTTAGTTGTCAAATATTGTGTTTTGCAGTCCTGTGGAATTAATTAGATTGATAATAATGATTAATTTAGTGAGTTTTGCTCATCTGAGCTGCGTTAGAATGCATGAAAATACGTGCTGTTATATGCAATGCAAGAAAATATTTGGGCCTTTCAAAAATGGCCTTTCAAGTATCATACATTTTGTGCATTTTGATTAGATTTCAATAATAAAACAGGCTTATTTTCAAAGCATTAGATCAACAAGCGTTTAAAAAGGTTAAAAATGCGTTCCCATACTGTGCATGTAATACAGCAAATACTGTATACAAGTTTAATTATTAAGCCTTATATTCATAACAATTTATATATATGCTTTCCATGCAATTTATTGCCCTGAAAGGAATGATTGTTAGTCAACTATGTACATTTAATTAATTGTCACATGTATTGACTAAATAAAGTTGAACTCACCCGCTGAGCACTCCAAGAACAAGATTGAGCATGAAAAACGATCCTATCACAATGAGTGGCACAAAGTAAACCACGTTGAAGCTGCTGCCGATGGCATCATTGGTCTGAAAGAAAATAAAATATTACACTTAATGTGCATATCTTTTAAATGCACTCTCCAAATCAGAGCTTCAAAGTTTTTATCCTCCTCCGTTTATATATCGACGTATACATCCTTTATCTATCACATGGGGAGGAGGAGAAGAAGCAGCTTAAGAGATTAGAGCGACATCGACAGGAGAGAGGAGAGAAAGAAAGAAAGAAAGTAAAGAAGCCCTTGGTTAGGCTACAGTGGATCTGAGTTGAAGGCAATTAAGTAACTACTGCTTACAATAGAGCTTTCAGTATATTGACTTGTTTCTTTGTGGACCTCATATCATGCCCACTGTGCAGACCTTGGTCCCCGCCCGCAAGAGAGAGGGAGGGAGGGAGAGAACAAACATTGGCTGAGCTGGTTGTGTGTGTGTTGAACACTGCCTCCGTTTCCTTCAAAGAAGAAAGAAAGAACAAACTGACAAGTGACACACCGATGTCAATCGATCTGGCCCTGATACCAACTCTCTCTCTCTCTCTCTCTCTCTCTCTCCTTTCTGAAACAGACAGTGTATTGTGTATGTCACAAAACAAAGGCCGTCTAATTCCACCAGTGTATGATCAAATTAGAGGAGCCGTTCCAAGAAAGGAAAGTTTTTAAAAGCATCCTTTCTTTCCTTTAATTAACCTGACCTTGAATGGAGCAAGACTGAAAGACTTGCTAATGACCGACCAGACAAGAAATGTGAGTGAAGCAAGTCCTTTTGGCAGCAAATGCATTGCTGATTGGCCGGGTAAGATTTTCTCCTCATTTAGCCGTCCCATTGAGAGCAGGGGCGTGACATTTCCTAGCCATGGAGCATTCAGCTGACGGCGACTGCTGCACTTTTCTCATCGTCTTGCATCATCAAGGAACCCATTCAAAAAGTTTTATACCTCAGCCTTTTGTTCTTTCTGATTAAAGAACGAGATGGGGAGTTACGAAATTGTTTAGAATTGACCGGTTAAAGTTTATATGAATGAGGTTAAAAAGGCGCTGCCGGCAAACGAATGAAGGGAAAAAGTTGCAAAAATGTTTTTGGAAAGCAGCCGAAGAAGTCAAACTTTTCTAGTAGTTTTCTTTCGCCTTTTCCCAAAAAGCGTCTTCCAATTCGATCAGGAAAAGGGCCGAAACTGGAGACGACGAATGGACGGAGAATAGGCATAAACAATGGATGAGGAGGACTCCAATATGGTTGACAGTGGAAGAGAAGGTGGGATAGATATCGAAATGGATACAAAACTATTTTGCATCGAGCTTTCTCTCGAAAAGTTATTCTTGACGGCATCTCCTCTCACTTTGATCCCCTCGGTAGCGGAATCTATCTCCATTTACAAACGTCAACGTAGACGAAGTGAATATGCACAGAATATGCTTAAAACTCACCCAGTACAAAATAGGTGTCCAGCCTTCCATGGTAACGCACTGGAACACGGTCAACATGGCGTAGATGATGTTATCAAACGAGGTGATGCCGTAGTTGGGCCCGTCCCACTTCTCCAGGCAGATGGCGATCTCCGGGTCGCAGGAGAAGCTGCCGACGGGCGCGACCGAGGCCTCGTCGGCGTTGCAAGGGACCTGCAACCGGCCCTCGGTGACCATCTCGTCTGAAAGAAAGAGGTCAGTCATTGGCCTTGGCAAGGAAGTAGATCGGGGTGCCAAATAATTAACAAAGTCCTTGGCATAGAAAAGGCTGTAATCAGGAAGGACTTGTAGTTTTACTCGGTTCGGCAAACGTTCATAAAAGATTGCAGTAATTACATGGATGTTATTGATCTCTGCTCTGTTAACCGACCGAAGAAGTTCCTCGGTCATAATGGATCGTTTTAAAAGGGGGCGTTAGATGATGATCGGCGGAAAAATGGATGAAGCAGGAGCAGGAGAAAATTATGTTAGATCCCATCAAAGGCATCAAAGGGGAAATTTGAGATGGAAGCTCAGGGGAGAAGGAGAAAAATGGGAGGAACACATTGGATGGGACTCTATATTTTTATACTTTGGAAAAGGGACAAGCTTAACAATGAAAGTCACTGAGCGTTTTAATATTTAGCTATTACTCAACTTACTTAGGTTCTCTATTGAGTAGCAGGTCTTGTGCAACGCCCCCGAGTAGAACTCGAGCCCGATGATGGCAAAGATGAGGATGGCGAACATGACGAGCAGCCCGATCTGCATGAGCGGAGCCAAAGCCTTGAAGATGGATTTCAAGACAACCTGGAGACCTAGATGGGAAAGAATGAGGATTGTATTATGGCTATAATCAAGTGTAAAGCATACAGTCTACTTACTTTTTTTATTAAACTAGAGTATATGCCTTTAAAAGGCAGTTAAATTGAAACCTGTAGTTCCACCCTTACTTTGCAGATTTGAGTAGAACCCATTTTCCTTATACAGTAATAAGACATAATGCGTGTCTTCATAAAGCAATTTCCCCACTGCCATTATACTTCCTTATAATAATAAGACTCTGTGTTTACAGCCATATAAATAAGAAGCCTCGTAACTCTCTTTAAATGGAGAAAAACGGCCCAGAGCCCTTTTCTAAAAAGAAGCCTCTGAAGGATATGTGAGAACATTATTCTTGTCTTTTTAGAGGGATTTTTCGCTTCAAAACGTGACTGTCCGAAAAAGAAATTGGAGAGAAAACGTCTTCTGCAGCTCCACGAAGAAGAAAACTTTTCCTTTGTTTCACTCGCATCTATTATTCCGCGAAAAAAGTTTTCTCGCTGGTGTAAAAATAAAAAGTGGGGCGCGGCAGAGCAGCTTTCACTGCAGCAGTCAGAGAGACCGCTCGCTAATAATTCAGGACTTACCTTTTCGAGGTTACATTTCTCTACAAACTATCTTATAAAAATCAACTATAATCTGTACTTACTGGGCACTCCCGACACGAGCTTAAGCGGCCGGAGCACCCTGATGGCCCTGAGCGTCCTGAGGTCCACCCCGTCGTCGGCCTCCTCCTCCTCGTCCGCCGCAGCCGGGTCCTCCGGGATCAGGATCGTGAACAGCCTTGTTAAGGGACGACAGAATACGAGTTAACTACATCGGCAAAAATAGCGCTGGGGCAGTGCAGAGTTAGGTGGGATTTTGTGAAAATAGCATCCCTGGTTATGCACTGGGTCTTCTTCTTGTTCTATTACTGATGTAAGTTCTATTGACTAGTATCATTTATGAAAAATATTCTGATTAGGGGAGTACACCCCCGTGATATATATTTGTTCTAACATAAGGCATCTGATGGAATTATATTGTAAAAAAATGCACAAATTCAGCCATTCTTCTTTGCTCAATAGACTATAATGTTTTATCATTAGTTAATGTATTAAGTCATGCTTTGGAATCGTAATATCTACCTACTCTAAAAATTATACTCTTCCCTTGAGCATGTCACATAAGATTGTGTGTTGACTTCTTCTCTTTTCTCGTTATGAAGAAAGTCTCTCGAGCCGGAAAACATTCTGATTCATCACCCAATTAGTCCAAATGAAGGTTGGAGAGAGAAGCAAAGAAGCAAAGAAGGTAGAAAGCCCCTTTTTCCTCAAAGCAGTCATATATGAGGGGAAGGACTTGTGTTGGTAGAAATTGGAGTTGCATGAGAGAAAGTTATAGCTTCTGGCCAACAAAGTACAATTTTAGAGCATTATTAATATATACTGGACTTGAAGGAGTTTATGGAGCAGTGTCCATGTATTGCGTGGTACGAATAGTACGTGAGGCTCTCGTAGCAATATCCTGCCACACGTACACGAATCTACTACTCTCGGATAAACAGTCCATTAATTAGTAAGAATGCCATCTCAGTGTATAAAGAAAGGTCGAAAGATCTTCCCCAAGAAAGACAAAAAGGTCAAAAACTGCCAAGTAAATATACTAAGACAGAGAGAGGACATCAAATATACGACAAACAGATCTTGAGGCCAAATAAAGGAGCAAAACACTCTTCAGGGACGCCATTTAGGCTCAGTCTCTACATCTAACGTTGCTGGCCATAGAGATGTAGTAACATCCACTAATCCATCATCCCTTTCCAGAGATCTTATTTCCCTTTTAGCGGAGCAGCTGTTTTTCTTGTGTGTGTGCGTGTGTGTGTGTGGCTAATGGCAGTGACAATCAGACCAAGTACAGGAAGAAGACCGATCGATCTATTTCTCCTCCCAATGCTCACTGCATCCAAAGCCGAGCACAGATAAAACTATTGCTGATGCTGCCAGAGGAGAAGAAGAAGAAGAAGCACTTTCTCCCCCAATTGGCGGCTTATATCGGTGTCGTCATTGGACTGGGGAGAGAAGAAGGAAGAAGATATATCCACCTTCACCTACTTGGTAAGCCCGTGTGCAATCTCCACACGGTTTATTGAGACCATTTTCACGATCGGTTGGGAAAAGGGGTCACCATAGGCATCTACTCCCCCTAATGAAGTCGGTGTTTAGTCGGGTCTATAAGACATAGCATCATCATCCCCCTTCCTTGTGTTCTCGTTCCCGCAATTGACCTACTTTGATCCTCAAGGCTCCCTTTGCTTTTTATCTATACACGATGCTAACTCAAAAAAATTGAAGAAAAAGGGAAGGTAGAGGGGGAAGAAATCGAATCAAGTGGTTTCAGGGCTATATCGAGAAAACGGGCTTTATTACAACGAGCAATTCCATATTAAGAGCTAAGCTATAGACTCAAATTACATTTAATAACAATCTTTTAGGGCTCTACAGCACTGTACAAACTTTTTCATTCTGGTCTCGTGACATTGGCTCACCGACTAATTAACTTTGAAGTGGAAAACTGAGAGCGCGACACAGTCTCAGTTGTTTTCCCCCATTTTAAGTCCGTGTAACAGCGGACAAAAGTTTAAAATTGGCTCCAAGTTCAAAAGGGGATTTTAAGAGCATAAACAAAGCAAGTTGAGGACTCTTCATTATAAGAAGCTAAGGCAGCATCATTATGTTAAGAATAGAACGAGTCCTGCTGTTTATGATGCACCAGTTAATGATCCACTTCCTGTACTATTTATACACTGTGTGTGCGCTTATTTCTTACAAAAATGCAGTTTCAAGACATTACAATTCCAAAACACGTAATCTTCATACATTTTCCCTTAATCCTATGCATATATACTAATAATAATATGATAATTTTGCCTCCATAGAGTGTGTGTGTGCGTTTAAACCGATAATCGTTATGCTGGCGTCGAGATAATATCCCCCATTCATCATGTGCTTTGTTTGGTCTAATCCGGACAACAGGCTGTGTACAAACAGACGGAATGGACACAGCCGAGAGCAATGTTTTGCATCAAGTATCTTCAATCTGTGGCAATGTGTCATCTTCGCCCCTCTTGGCCATCATGGTGGGGAAAATAATCTTATTCTTCTAACATAATCCCGCGAAAATATAAACAGATCAAGGGAGGAAAGGAGCGAAACCCTGACCGATATATCTTACATACAGGCTCATTTTCAGGGTATGCAAACATCAAGAAAGTAACAGTATATGCACTATTGTAAATTAGATTGTACTTTTCCAACACTCTTCTACGAAAGTATGTTACTTCATTAAGAAAACAAGATGTGATTGCATGCAATTTTTGGTCTGGCCAATATTCAATTGCAATGCACCAGTGCATTTCAGCTAACAAAGTACATCCAGCTTAACCTTACACAAGCAGTGCATTACTCCTTTCCCCAATGTAATCCTTTCCAATACCTTCTTGCTCCCAATATAGCTGGAGGTTTAAAGCAGTCTATACCACCGGGCAAAAGACGGAAGACGAAGCCTTCTCCTTTCTTTCTTCCTCTGATGGAAAAGCCAGTGGAGGAGATTAGTTTTTTGCCAAACGGGGCCAGTAGCAAAGACTGAGGCTCAAAACTTTTGCAGCCTCCAGCAGCAGCAGCGCACACAAAACCAACTTGCAACTCAGCTTCTTCTTCTTCTTCTTCTATTTCTACCGCTGATGCCAAAGAAAATTGAAGCCAAGGTCTCTCCACTACTTTTTCCATGTTTCTATTTTTTGCTCCGGCCGTACATGGTCCGTCGCTGCTGCTGCGGTCATTGCTCTAGATGGAGAGAGTGATACCTTCACATTCTGTCTGGAAGGGGGCATTTTAGGACTTGCTTAAAATGGCAACGGGCTTTGTTATGTTTACCTTGTTACCATACAGATAGCTAATTAATTATGCAATGTTATTCCATCTATTCATGTTGTACTCGTAGGAAACGCCGAATCAGTCGCGGTCATTTTCCATCCAAAAGAAGAAAGAACCCCCTTTCCTTCCCCGCTTGTTTATTTGTTTATATCATCAGCAAACAGCCAATCAAACCCTTGGAGAACTGGTCAGAATGTGTCCTGTTATTCCTGAACATCTATTATGCAGGGCGCTTCAGACAGAGCAGTGATAGCGAAAAAGGGCATTTTGCCTTCATTCGTATAATATACTCAACAACGTTGCTGGAACATTGCCAACAAAGACTCTCGCTACTGACTTTCTCCTTTGCGTTTACTCGGAGCCTTCGGAGGCTCCCTTCGGAGGTTCGGAGCCTTTGAAAAAAGGCGGTCGGAAGGATAACGATGATGAATATGAGGTAGAAGGAATGATCTGGGCTAACGCGCTTCTCGCCCGATCAAAAGGAATCATAACGGAACGCAGATTATTAAACGAATTCCGATCTAGTCGGGTTCAAGGTCCTTGCAACAAAAATGCTACTTTCAAGCTTTCATTGATCTGCGTTTTCCAAGACTGCACATATGCCGAGATGGTCTGACTGCGATAAAAAGTGTCTCTATTTCGAACGGAAATTGGGTCTGGGATACATAAAACGACGTTAAAGTTTGAACACACCCACACACGTTTGGAGGCAAAATTAATGGGACAAGAAACATTGGTATATAAATAGCTTTTCTTCTAATGACTAAATATAGAGCTCATTTTGGCACTGGAAAAAATGTGGCCTTTGGTTATTATCATAGCATTATAATGGTTAATGTATTCTTATAAACTAGATGTGATACCACACACTTTTTCGTGGCAAATGTTATACTGCCCTAGGGAAGAAAAATAATAGAAGCGACGCGGTATTTTATGGACTAAAATATATGTCAATTCTTCTTCTGACTCAATTAGTGAAATGGATGAAAAAGTGTTCCTTTGTTTGTTCTCAACTAATTGATTAATATTATACTTGAGTAGTTCTAGTGATCATTGCAAAGCTGCAATTAAAAATCAATTCTAAACTGTGTCTCCTTTGCTGCTAATTGCAATCGATAGTTTTGGTGATGAAAAATCATTCTTATCTAATACTAGCTCTCGGAGCCTTTGATACTAATTGACTCTAATGATAATACAATTGCAAACTTGCAATTAAAAATAGCCTTCTTTTATACGTTCTAGTGATATAACAGCCCTTATTAGAGCCTTAAAACGAAGCTCTGCCGTCTTCGAAACTTACTTGGCACCTTGGAGACCATTTTCAACGGTCTGAGGCATCGAAACGACCTGAGCATTCTCAGATCGAACGGCACGCTCTTCTCGACCATGATGGTCATACACCTGTCACGGCAAAACGGGGGTTAGCACACATCCATCGATATCGGCAACATCCTTTACTATTATACGTCAATGGCATGCTCAAGTCTTACCCCGTGACAACGACGACAAAGTCCATGATGTTCCACATGTTTCTGAGGTAGCTGCCGGGGTGGAGGACGAAGCCCTGGGCGAGGATCTTTAAACTCGTCTCCACGGTGAAGATGCCCAGGAAGTAGGACTCGGTGGCTTCCTGGAAAAGAGAACCATTGTGGTTGAGTCAGCAGGATAGCAATGGACGTTATGGAGCCATGAATGTACTATTCATTGGCGCGGTGGAAGTTGATGCTCCATTGTATGTTTAATGCTCGCAGGAAAGACACAAGCTGTGGCTGTGTTGTGCACTTTTATATCGGAGGGGAGGAAATAAGAAAGAAATAAGAAGAAGTTTCTTCTTTGTTGCTGCTACTGCACTTTTTTACAATGTGGGAACGAGAGGGAGGAGGAAAAGTTCCTTTACGCCCATGTAGTTAGTAGAGCAGCTTGGGGAATAGACGAAAAAAGCAGAAATGTGTATTCCGACAAGCGCGTTAAGTGATTAAAACGTTCGCTAAAAAGAAGAATAGGAGGGGAAGAAACTTTTCTTCCTCTTACGAAACAGTTTGGAACAACATGCGCGCCAAAGTTTCGACACACACAATAAGCACCCTGTTTCAGTTTACGAAGGAGAAAAAGATAAAGTGAAGTTTGCACACCGCGTTTCCGGATGAGGATGCTTTGCTGGCTATTTAAGTTTTGGACGGCCAGATAATAAATCTTTTAGCTGATGCTGCGATAATATAAGATGCAATGGCAGCTTTAAAACGGCGGTTACTTGCTACAACTAGCTTTGCATACATTCTTACCAGCTGTCTTGCCAACTCCGTCTTGTCCCCGTTTGGCAGCGGCCTCTCCACCGCCAGCACCACGCAGTTGGCAATGATGGTAAGCAGGACGGTGTACTCGAACGGCGGCCATTCTATCAAGAACTTTGTCGCGCGGCGGAGGTAGTTTGCCTCGCTGAGGATGAACAGCGAGGTCGGCCCCTCCTTCTTCTCGTCCAGCTTCTTCTTCTTCGCCATCTCGCGGCGGGTGGTGGGGGGCGGGGGAGGGGGAGGGGCAGGGGCTGCAACGGGGG
>LR139674.1:0-26983 GCA_900659605.1 Tisbe holothuriae | reverse complement strand
TAACAGGTTAGAATGACAAGCGGAAATTCGCGAATAAGGAGAAGTATAAAAGTCTTAAACGGAGCGCTTTTTATTTCCTCTCTCTCTCTCTCTCTCTCTCTCTCTCTCTCTCTCTCTTGAAAGGATATCCGCGTGAGAATTGAACTTTTCTCGTATCTGCACTCGTATCAAACGTGAGAATTAAAAAGTTGAATCATGTCTCTTCTTGAAGATAGGGATTAAATTGGGCGGACATTTCAACGTTAGCTGCTTGGATTATTTGCACAATAGTAAACTGGCGATAACGGCCATCTTGAACACTTTCCAGTCCGTTAGATGGCGCCACGGTCGCGCTCCAAGTGATCTAGCTTCATTCATTTTTTGATAATCCTCCTGAGCCTGAGTTCCCACTACCGTTGGTAAGATTAGGGATGCCAAAGGACCTTTTATTATATGGAGAATAACCACTCCCAGTTACATAATTTTAATGAGACATGTATCGAACTTTCAGGCCAGCATGTTAAGTGATATGAAACAGGACACTTTTACTAAAAACTTTTTAACGTGCAATATATAGTGCCCGGTATAATATTTAACTATTAAAACTGCATCTTTATTACAGTGTTGTCCCTGTCAGCCAAAACAGATTTTCTTTCGCAAAGAGCAGAATTAATCCCCAGGATGCGAAGTCTATATCATTTTTTGTATTTATTTAGCAAATATCAGCGCAAAAATAGATAAACTAGCCTATATAACTTATATAATTATGCTCTGGTTGATTATTAAATACTAAAATACTAAAATACTTTTAGGCTCCTTACGAGAAAAACCAATATTTTTACCATTTGAACTTTTAATAATCTTACTGCTTTGTGGTACATCCAGTTTTCTAGTTCCATTAACAACAAAAAATAACGTTTTTCTCAGCAAGGAGAAGGGGAAAAATGAGGTGTTGAGGCCATTGACTCAGGTATAACCATACTCAGCCTCTAGGTAGATTGTAGCGACCTCTATATCAATTCATTTTCCAAGCAGACGGGAGTTTTCCCCCGTTTACTATTAGCAGTGTATTTTCTGATTGGAAAATAACTCTCACTCTCTAACTTTTCTTTGACTCTCTTCAGTCTTTAATTAATCAACAGATTTTCACTTTTTCTGCTGCAAAAAAGTTTTCTTGCGGAAAAATAGGATGAGTCAATGAAATTTTAAGGCAAATGGATGGTATTGTCAGATACTTTTTACTATTTGGAATTTGAATATCCCTTCTCCTATTCATGTATGCAATATAAGAGTGTTTCTGCTCTACTAATAATTTTACTCAAAATAAAAGTGTTATCTAAACACAATTACTAGTTCCTATCCAATTTTATTATATATCATTGGGATGAACCCACAAGGGTAAAGCAAGGATAAAAGGATTTTCCCGTATCCCGAAACTCCTCGCAAAAGTCCGACTTGAAGAAGCTTTTAAGGGTCCATTAATCTTGTACACACACTTTTAACGCATTTTGCTGTTGCTTTTTTTCTTGATGCGGAATATTAGATCCCGACACGTCTGAGTAATAAATAACATTAAAGGTGTAATCAAGGCCTGTTTTAAGGCTAAATGTTACTGAAAATGGCAATCCTAACACGCAGATAATCACAAAACTTTTTCTGCTCATTGACCCAGAAAAAGTCCAATCTTTGAGTTTTGCTGTTGCCAATAATAAATATTTACGACTGCAGAAATCGTAGCCCATCCCTGATAATGTTTCGCAATTATCTACCGGACTATCCTAACGTTTTTACACCTCTTTAAACATGTGTGTAGGCAGTAGAAGCAGGGAAGGTAATAATAATACTATTATCATATCAGGTTCTTGAAGGGATTCACGCCCTTTAGATTGGGATAGGGATGCCATAAAAAGGATTAATTACTTTAGTGCTAATATATAGAACATTAGCACTACCGATTTAAGTCATTGTTTACTAATTACGAGTATTATTGTGTCTAATTTTAAAAGATTTACTAAATCGAAAATCCAGTTTACCGAGTAGTACAACACAGGTCTAACATGTATTAAATTGTGCATAAAGTTAAAGTGGCATCCCTGGTCTACCTATCGATAACATATTTTAGCATCATCCGCTTCCAATGTCAGCTCCTGAAGGTTTTCCTTAACAATGTGTTGCTTTTTATATGTTTTGTGTTCACACAATAAAACCAAATTTAGCCAAGGTTTTCTTCATCATTTGGTCAGAGGATCGTTTTTAATTGTTTGCTGTGTAAGACAATCTGAGACTGAGATAGGAAATGAACACGGAATCGGATCCAATTTCCGCTTTCCCAAGAAAATCAATCAGTTTCAGATGGGGATGATTAGACTGATTTATTGCTAGATCTCAACCCATGAATCTTACAGTTAGAAAACTGGAGACAAAATCAACAATTATTCTTAGGACTTAGGCATAATTTCTTACCTTTAGAAGTTGATGCCACTCTCTGATTCCTTCTGGCTTCCTGAGCAGGATTTTGCCCTCCTTGGCCACAGTCAGGCTGATGGTTAAATAACCGCGTTTATCCAAGATCTCAACATCTTCAACCTAAATAAAAAACACCAATATTCAAACTTTGACAACTAATCGCTTTATACAACAATAAAATTGTAAAATGGGCGTATTTGGGACAAATTTGACCGTAAATAGGACAAAATGCTCTATAAACCACATATCTATGCTGGAAGGGTATCTGATAATACCACTATTAAGATAACAAACTGACACTATTATGACCTGTCCTAGCCTCAGCTGAGGAGCAGTTCAATGTCACACATTTTGTCACCCTGGAAATGTAGGCACTTTTTTCTTCAAGAGCGAGAAAACGCGTGAAAGAGATCATTACTCAAAATCGATCCAGAGCCCCGAGCTCCATTTCTTGACAAACTGTGTCATTTCCATCTTTGACACGTAAACAGGGATGCCATTTCAGTAGAATCTTGTTCAAATTATGGCATCCCTGCTGACGTACAAGGTCAATGAAACGTCAGCCAACACCTTTTTTGAGAATCAAATTCGTATCATCGCCAATGGCTTCGATTCATCTTGACACAAAAGTTTTTGTTGGCAGACGAATCAAAGAAGTTTCTGATTCGTAAAAACAATTGGCATTTCAAGTTCGGTTTTGTCTTCTTTGACCGTAGTATCAATAATCTGACCATAAATGGTAAAGAAGAACAAAAGACAAGTTGTAGATAACAAAGGTTGATGCAAAAGCGGTGTAAGCACAAAGGAGTTATTATCTCTTTTTACTAAGGATATAGAATAGTTAAAGCTATTGATTTCTTATATTAAGACACATATTGACTACTTCATACTTACCTCACTGAGCTTAATCTTAAAAATGAACCCTCCCATCTCACTAATCCTTGAGCTGCCCTTCTTATAACACTGCAAATAGTCCCTGGTGAGGACAAAGAACCGCTCCTTCCACCGGGAGAACAGCCGATCCCGCTGCTGCCACAGCAAGCCCTTCTTCAGACTAGAAGAACTCCCGCCATTGGCCGGTTGCACGGTCTGCAAGGGCTGCAAGCTCATTGGCTGGCTGAAGTGGGGCAGGACTGGGCTGTAGATGTGGGGCTGCCTCTGGTTGGAGTTGCTGGAGGCCGTGGAGGTGTTGGCGGGGTCGAAGCCGTCGTCCAGGTCGAGGTCCTCGTCCTCATGGTCAGTCTCGTGGCCGGTCGAGTTCAACCCGGACTTGGAGCTCTGTAAACAAAAAGAAATATTTAGTTTTCATTACTATTATCTAAACTTAACTAGTTTTAGTCAGTGTTGCTAAAAATGCTTTCTACTTGCTTAAGTTATTTTTAAATCCATTTAAATATTATATCTTGTAAAGTTCATGAACTCATAAAAACAACTTGTTTCTCAGCCAATATACGTAGATGATTTGCTTTAAATAGACCTAACCTTTGTCTCTGCCGATCTAACCATGCCCGTCTTTAAAGATTGATTGCAAGTGACGTTTCCAGCCCTCTTTTTGTCGGCTGCTTTGACCCGACTGATTAGACAGAGCCGCTCTTGTGTGTGTATTCCTCCAAAGACAATTAGATAAACATGCGCATTTAAATGTCTTTCAAAAGCCATTAAATGCATCCTGACCACTGCTAAGGGTCACACACATTTAACAATATTCCACGATCGACCGCCGCGATGGCTTTTTGTGGCTTTAAGAGCATCTTAATAACATCAAGCGGCCAAAAACATCAATATATTGGAAATGGGAGGAATGAGACTGAGATGGATGGCTGAGTGGAAATTGCTCTTTAGAGACCGCACGCGTACCAAAAACAAAATACACGGGAAAACAAGTCTATTAATGATGCGACTTTGATGCGTATTTCGTCAATGCATTGGGTTTATAGACAACAAAACCCGTTCCTAATTATTAAATAAGCTTGGGTGATAATCGTAAATCACTTACCGCGGTTTTTGTTTTTAACCCCCGGAGATTAGTTTCAAGAAATAAACGTAATTTGGTTTACGACGCCACCGCCGTTATTAATAACATTTTAAATAACCTTTTAGACGTAAGCCTGCATGTGGGACACACAAACTCAAACATATTTGATTACTTGTGCATATGTAATAGCAAGAAACATTGACCAAACTACAATTTCGTCTCTATTTGAATACAAATTTAATGCATAAGAATATTGATTTCCTTTATTGAATTTCCCACCGGGTTTCAAATCTAAATCAACCCCCTGCTCGTTCTTGCATGTCCCAGCTTTTTATACACACATGATAAGAAGGGGTAGAAAAAAGTATTAAAAACGAGCTTGATTGAATTCGAGCACGAACGGACAAATATTCCAGTTATTATTATTTAAAGTAGCTCAAAGGGTGGCTTCATATTTGGTCACTAACAAACTGGACTCATAGAGAGAGTTTGTTTCATTCACAAAAAGGGGTGGAGAAAAATAATCATAATCAAAGCTCACGTGCTTATGATTAATGGCGGAGATTCAAACGGTGATATTGAGGCAAACAAATACTATCAAAACATTATTCATAGTAGTCAACAATTTAAATCGTCAATTCAGTGTTTAATCAGGCAATACATAGTTAAAATTACCAGCCAATTATATTTATACATATTAAAAATATGCGTTTTAAAGCTTGTTTTGCACCGAAACCCGTTACAAAATGGTCTCTATTGAAATCAGTGAGGCGGAATTGTTCCAATAACAACACGAGACCATTGACTTGTTAACGATCATCCTTCACTTTATAACTCCATGAATATCTTTAACAGCATGTGGCAGCTGCAGCAACAACGCCTTTGTGATTATTATAACACATGCATTGTATTCTTCAGAAGTTTTACAGGGTGTTTTATATCATGTTGTAATGTACATTGAAGCATAATGGTCGGTATTAAAGGGTCTTGGAGAATACTTTAACATGTTAACATGGCTGTAAAGGATATTGGTGCATGAAATATGCATGAGACACCCTAATATATACTTTTTAAGCTTCAATATTGAGTTTGAAGTGCATAAAATAGTCTGAAACACCCTTATTGTCACCTCAATATGTGTTTTTCTATAATCCCCACCCCACCCCCAAATCTCTTTTTACAGACTTCAAACATCATCAGTCAGGATTGCTCAGAAGTAATCGTGACTGATCGTGTCTCGAATGTTGTCACCCTTTGTGCCACAATTATCGAATTACACACCCGGAAAGATATTTTACACCATTTTTACGCCATTTTGTGTGTTCTTCTCTGTGTCTAATGATTATTTTCTTGAACTTTGACAATTATTATTGCAAAACACAAAGAACAAGCAGTCATAAAACTCCTCTGAAGGGCATGTCTTCAGGGCTGCCATTCTGTTAAACCATGCAATTACAAACTATACTCTGTACCATTAAATAGTGCCAACGATTGACATAATGGCATCCCTGTTTGAACTTGAAGGTGAAGAAAGGAAACACAAAAGAAATGGTGCTGAAAATGATCCATATATTCTTTTCCCTCTTTCTTCTTCTACTTTAAACCCCCACGCACTCAAAATTGCATTGGAGTCAGTGCTTGTGGAATGTTCCAGTTTTAAGGTGCAAATCACCAACATTAATGTAAAAAAATGCTCAAGCACTTCAGTATAAGGAAAGTTCAATTACTTAAATTATTCAATAAAAAGGTTTTGATAGTGCATCTCACTCCATTTGTCATATGACTTCACACATTTTGCTAATGATCTCCTACCTTAATGTTGTTTTAAAACGGGACAGAGATTTGGATTATAATTATCATCGCGTTGTTTCATTTCCGTCTCGTTTCTGATCGTCATCAAGATCCGTGATTAGCAAAAATTGTCGATGCTGAAACACAAACGACAACAAGGGCGTTGTTTATGTGGTTTGTCGTGTGCTAAATTGTACAATTACAGGTTGCTCAAGGAAGGAGAAAATTGTATTTTAGCCACCCCATGATTTTAGCTTTTAATCAGGTATTAGTGCCTTATAGTAAACCACAGTCAATGGCAGAAATATGAAGTCTGTATTATATAGTTAATACATAATGGCATGTATACAGTTAAGGCGGGTATTACGAGGTCTTTTTTGTGGGCTCATAGACGGGTAAACTACTTCTAAGTCACAAACGATCTCCTCCCTAGCGCGAAAGCGTGAAGCATAAAGAAACAGCACGTTGAATTCGAACTGCACATAAAGCGCTTTGTTCAAACAGGTTTGTTCCATTTTGCAGGTGATTTTTCCACTTGTTTCTTGGAATGTGAAGGAAAGAAACAGAGATTTTCGACGGCTGCTTTCAGGCGATAATAATTCTTGTAGCCGTCGAAACACATCTGTAGGACATGATGACAGGGATGACATTTATTATTTTGGACTCATGTAAAGGATGTTCTGATCTAACATTCCGGGCCCAATATGAGTAGATTATTAACGAATTCTAAGAATATTTGTAGTTCATATTCTTAAACGAAAGTATTAAAACACAAGTTATATTAAACAAAACAGTCTTTGAAATAGGTATTTAGCATTAAATATGGCAAAGTGGCATCCCTAAATCACCCTCCGACTATTGTCACACATAATAAGGCATTGTTAACAGGGACAATCCGCGGAAAGTGGTTCAACTCCTGACGTAAATGCAATAATAACAAGATTTTTTCAAAGGAAAAGGAGAACAAGTAGCAATTTTAACGCCAATACACCACTTTTGACACTTGTAGTCTCTCGATGCAATAATGCACCTTATCTTGTGTCACATTCACGCGATTTTTGACGGAATTTCACGCTATGAAGAAACTTTTGCTGTTTGCGCTTGAACAATATTTGACCTTTTTTACGCGTGCGTTTTGCATTATTTTCCATTCCGAGGTTGTGAGCGAAGGCACTTTCTCATTCCTGCATAATCGTATGTGAAAATGCCCGGCTATGTCTTTATTCTGCATTGCACAGTAGTTTCATATCAAAACTAACCATTAAGACCTTTTAACTACATATAACTGATGAGATATAGACCCCAATAGCTACTAAAGCTATTTAATAAAACTTTAGGACTAAACCATTGTGTTTAAAATATATTATATAAGTCCACTGTGCAGAACAATCATCTTCTGCACCGTATGAGCGATTGCATAGAGAGAGGAAACGCTGTAACCCATTGCTCATAAAAATGCGTCTTATTCTCCGTTTTATGATTGAAGGGAGAAATCGACATCATTTGCAATCATCGTCATTCTTCAGCAGGCTGAGAGTGTCGCGTACAGATAAACGGGGGGAAGAAAACAAAAGGGGTCAGGGATGCCATTTTAAGAAATATATCTAATATGTATGCATAAAATACAGTCATGTTTGATAAAGTTATGATGTTGTTAGTGTGTCTTGTATATGTCCAACTCTGTGTGTGGGACTAATCTGGCTCAATTACATGTCCTAACTCCTATTAAAACATCATTTAATGTATCTTGTGCATAGAGTATTTATTCAAAGTGGCATCCCTACCCGATCATAAAATTGCCCAACTCATTTTCTCCTTGTTTATTTCTCTCAACTTCCGCTACTTCTTCTTCAGAGTAATCATCCCATTCTGATTGCTCACTATCGTTTCTGCCGGGAACATATTATAATTGCACCGCTCATAAACCCACTGTGAGTGTCAAAGTACTGTGACATTTTACAGCAGGAAAAAGTCGTAATAATCTTTGAATTTTCAGGTGGCTTCCTCATCGTTCTCTGTTCTTATTTATGCCAATTTTTGACGGGTTTAAGTTCACTTTTTGACAGGGAATATTATAGGTGAAGGTCGGAGAAAGAGTTTATTTGGAATATTGTGATAATAATATTAAGTGTATTTGCTATGCAAAGAATATCCACAATTTCTGCACGTTGAGCAAAGAAAGAGTATAATTTGAGAGTCTGTGCAGAAATTCCTTGCAAAATATTTGACGTGCGAATGAGAGAAATTTCTTGCTCAGACACGAAATCCAGATTTTCAATGGTTTTGAACTCTGCTGTAACTAAACGGATGAATAATTGTCTTAAAAGTGAAAATGGGCTCTCGACTCACTTTTGGCAAAACTTTTATTATTTTCTCCCAAAGCATGTCATGCTAGGATATAAAAAAGGGAAACTTTTGAGAGGAGAAAATATTATTAGACTGGCGTCAAAATAATAATAACTCAACTTTTACACACGAAAATGTCAGACAAAAATACTCAATACTACCACCAAAAATGTGACTTTCCCATTTCACAAGACCGTGTATAAATGTAACACCCGTTACGCTAAATGTGTGCAAATATGTGCGCACATTCGGCATATAAAAGGTTGAATCACGTGAGCGGAGGTCGTGAAAAATGCCCATTGGAGGTCAAATAAAGTCTCGATTTTGGGCTTCGTGGGTCTTTTTTATTTTGGCAGGGGGATATAAAAGATAAAAGGGGGCATGCAAAGTGAATTGGTATTCATTGTAGTTTATAGCACAATAACATTGCATATATTTATAATCATTCATGTAGCAAACTGTAAAATATATATATATATAAAGCAAATAATTCTTAGCTTTTTTGTAAGCAGACATTGGATTTTTTGTATCCTTAATTTGAAAACCATTTTTCATTCCCCAAAACAACAATCGACCTCCCAACTACTTCAGAGTTCAGACCCATTGACATACAATCTAAACAAGCTGCCATTATCAGTTCAATGGTCTCTCCCTCCCAGATGCGGATCTAAAGTATAGAAGAAGCCGAAACATTCAGAGATTCTAACAGGAACAAGCCGACAAAAAACGTGAATAACACTGTGTTTTAAGTGTGTTTAAATGTTTTCTTAATGGCTGCTTAATCCAGCTTACTTGGAAGACATTTTTCTGATCTGAATCTAGGGTATAACAAAGGATGTAATAAAAGTGAATGTGCAAGTTTTGTATCATTGTTGTGACTTGTAATATAACAGTACTGTGCACGTTTCCTCTTAAAACAAAAGAGAGAAAAATGTTAGACATTTTTATAACCCAGGAAAAACATTTCATACCTCGGTTCTAATTAAATCTGCAAAAAAGCACAGTTGTGAACGACATCTAAAAAGCCGTTTTAACGGAGGCCAATTTTCTCACCAATTTTGGAGCATTTCTCACACTAAATAAAAGCTAAAAAGTGAGCATTTTATAATCCGTAATTCCGTTTATGCAGAAAATAAAATAAACGCCGCGACAAAAGTATAAGGTAGGAAAACTGGGAAATGAAAGTGCATCAAATAGTCTCTAATTTTGTCTCTTACTCATTTTTAAAATGAGACCTCTACATTATGAACTATAAATGGACCTAGCTTTAAGTAATATAACTCCCAGTACTATATTTTAACCTATCGGTTAAATAATTCAGAAAAGTTTTAATATCGGACAGGTTACCCCATTTTCATATTGCAAGCTTAACGTTTATAGCGCAATTTTCCTGTTTTTCCCAGGCCCCGAATTCATTACAGTCTCAAAGTTCAACTCTGAAGAAGGTGTCACGCACCCATAAAGAAAATAAAGAGAGTCCGTGTCTGGAGATCGTAGGTTTATCTTTTTCGGGAGCAAAGGGCTTCCGTAAAATAACATATGTGTAGGGATGACATACAAGGAAACATTTATGCTGTTCATATTGACTAAATGTGCCAAAAATATTTTTTGTCCAATCAAATAGTCCATGTTGAGATATATAGAGGCTTTATGAAATGTTTAAAAAATACTGACTCCTCCATATAAACCACATCAGAGGTCAAGGTAGAAACCAACATGAAAAACAAGGAGGAGGAAATTTGGAACAAGGAACCATTTTTCTGCAAATCATGTTATTGGGAGGGGAAATGTGTATTTGTGTCCTTCTTTTATGCTTCTCTCATTCATTCCTTTTTCGGAAATAGCAGACTTCCTGCAATGCCATAGATGACAAAAGAGGATTACTAACTATAATGGCTATGTTGCCAGAAGCAACATTGATGCCTATTTTGTCACAAGGCAAGGATACATTTGTATTGAACATGATAGTAGACCACTGTGCAAAAGGAGTTTGTTAGTTTATATTAAACCACTGTGTCTCCTCATCATTCAAACTTCCTTCATGTCATTCCTGGTCTGATCGAATCCTTCACCATTGACATCAGGAAGAAGAAAAAAGACTTTTGTTCTTCATTAATGTATTCATGGAAGGAAGAAAAAACTTCTTTTTATATTTTTAAGAAGGGGGAAAATGAGGCTTCTTTGTCTTGGCATCAGTTACTTCATCAATGGATGGCGGCGGTGCAATGTTGAGACTTCAGGGATGCCAGTTTGTTTCAATATATAATTATATTTGTGTTTACTTGACTTTATAATGAAAGTGGTATATATATTATAATATCATAATGTACAGAACAAGGTCATAATCTATTGATGCCTACAATTCAACACATGCATAAAAAGATGCCTTTTCTTCACTTCTTTCAGCTTTTGAACCTTCCCAAAATCTTCTTCTCCTTCTTCATCTTGACCTTCAGTGTTGTCAGTTTATTTTTCAAGCCTAATTCTTCATGATTAGAATCTTTTTTTATTCGGTGTCCTGATGCGATGTGTTCAATCACGTGCAGGATTAGCATTTAGCAGCCGAAAAGGAGGTTTTACATAAACAGGGTAGGATATATTGTTATTGAAGAGCTTAATATTACTTAATTGGGTAATGTTACAGCTAAGATATACTCTATTAAAATAATGTTCAGCAAAAAGTTGTTACCCGCCGAGAAAGGATTTGAAAAAAAAATGTTAAATGCTGTAATACAGCATTTCCGTACTCGTGCAGTTTTTTGGCTGTACTACAGCCACTGAATGGAAAAGCAAACTTTAATTTAAAGGATTTTCAGTTTTAGTGAAGGAAAAAAATGCCTTAAAACCACAGCCCAGTAAGCTTAAGACCGCATGCAGTACTTGGGCATATGTCCGCCACAGTACGGAAATGCGGTCTTATGAAAATTCTTTCTCGGCGGGTAGCCAAAATAAGTATCGTTTGCGGAAGTCCTCTTCGTTGACTGTCCTGCTTTTTAGACGTTGCCGTAGGATATAATCCCCTTAAAGATTGCCTCCATCAAAATATATCCGTAATAATATTCTTGGGCATCCTCTAAAATTGCTTGTTACGGTAGATGATTGACTTTGTTGTTTAACAAGATTGGGAGCTATAATCGGCTATAAATACGCATGATTGATCTGTACTGAATGCAAAACACATGCAATATATCTCAGAAGTACCCGCCGAGATTCGTTTCTCTAACGGTATGCGCCGCATGCCAGTCGTTTTGGTATGCATGCATTTCAAGTATTAATGAAAGTACAGTTCTCATTTGCTTGACACAAATGAGAACTGCACTTTGTTTAATGCGAGAAATGCAAATGCATACTGCAACGACTGTTATGCGGGGCTGACGTCAGCGTCTTTTTTGCACGAATCTCGGCGGGTAACCTTGAAAAGATACGAATATGGTTTTATTTACTCGTATTTTGAAGGTGAAAATAGGGCACATTGCATAGCGACCTCAGGAGAATGTGTATTTTACAGTCCCAATATTGCGAGACAAAAGATGAATAATGATCTTTTCCTTGAAGTGTTTGTGTAAAGCAAACTTCAGCTTGGAGAAATTTCCACCAAATATACTTTTTGCAAGATTCTTTATTATTAAAGTAGTAACTCCATTTAAAAGGGTCAAATATGAAATATTTTAAGAATAATCATTTACTTTGGTCAGTTCAATTGCCTTTTGTGGCTTTTTTCTTCAATTTCCCAAATGCTGCACGCAATGTTATAATTGCATTGCTCAATTTATGTTATTATTACTTCCATTCTCTAAATGAAAGTTTGAAAGTTTGTTTTCCACAGACCACAAGTGCACAAATATGGTAAATTGGTGGCTTCTTCATGCACTTGTAAGACACAAAATTTCACAATGCATTTTCTTGACAAATTTGATCATCAGTCTAATAGTGATGACATTTCTAATAATTAGATGCACTTACATAAGACTTCAAAACCAAAAACCGCGCAATTAGATAATGTATTAGGACAAAAGACAATATCGCTCATGCCGTCATATTGCATCTCAAACCCCGTAATTGATATTAAAAAGTGATCATTGCATGATTTTTAAGATCTTATGCAATATGTTAAAAAGTCAATTTGTCCCAGTTCAATAATTCGATCATTTATTGTGTTGCCAGAAAGGCACTCGATTGGAAACGCCTTTTGTTAAGATGACGTTCCGGACTCTTGCGCTTTTGTGAACAGATCAGGAAAGGTGAAAATGGGAAAAGAAGTCTAAATATGGTATGAAATAGGCATGGAAATAAATATATCGCCGCGAGGGGGTGCAGGAGGATTAGGATAAGAATGTGAGGGAGGGAGAATGATATGAGCATTAAAACGCAATATCAATATATAGTAATAATACATTTTAATGTATAAAAAACTTTGACAATACGGCGCTTGTATTACCATATTGTTATTATGTTTTTGGTAAAGTAGCATTCCGTTTAGCAACATTTTTGGTTCCCCATCCATCTTATTACCTGTCTCAAAAAAAGAAGAAAAAAAATCTCTATTTGGAAAAAGTCTCTCCGTAACCTATTTGTAGGTTTCTAGGACAAAAAAGTTTAATCATTTTTCTGCGAGGAAGTTTTGCATTAATCAGGATTTAAGAAAACTCTGTTCCCATTTCCTTTTGTTATTTGCAAGGTCTGTTTAAGGAAAGCTTAAGAAGAAATATAATCATTATTAACTGTATTTTACACATAAATGCCACACAGTTGAAGATATTTCGTAGATAACAAATGAGGATTGGGCCTTAAAAGTTCATTTCGCGGTCAGACGAGGAAGCGGAAACGACTCAAACAAAACGGTGTCCGTTAATTTGAATGCTGTCAAATGATGAATCCGAAAATGAGAATGTTAAGGTTAATAGCATTAAAATGGGCTTTATTTCTGCTTTTGCAGCATGTTTTATGGACTTGGCATTTAGAGGTGTACATGATGTATAATAACTTGTTCAAAATAGCAACCCTGGTCCAGCCCTCATGCAGAGCTGAGTGAGCAAATTTTGTGTGCGAATTAAATGGAAAACGACGTCTGCATTTATGACCTTTTTATGTCGCATAGTTCTGGTGTAAGCATTCGTAGTATTGGATTAGAGAGGCTGGAAAAATGCATTCACTGGAATAAAACACTCGTGCAAAAATGAAGGTTATTGACTGGAAGTAACATTTCGCGTTATAACGTATTATTAACACAATTCCTGATTTAATGATATTGTCAATGATCTAAATTTAGAGACAATATCTTACAGTCAATACCGTGTTATTGAGGGGGTGAGAATATATAGCCAAAGTTTCCCCCTGTTTAAAAGCCCAAGCTTGAGAATACCAATGAACAAGCCACCCCCAACCCTCCTTGAAATTTGGTTAAAGAGAGCTAGAAAAAAACTCTTTTTCTTCTCTTCCAATGCATCCCTTAGGTAAAAGTTAACACTTGAAAGTATGAGGCAAACTTTTCATTCTTAATGGGCAAACTTTTTGGGCTCTCCTTTTTGCTGCATTAAGAGTGTTTAACTTTGCACGATCTTTGGCAGTGAAGCAGGGTTGACATTTTACTTGTAAAATTGTCTTAAATCCTTTCATAAAATGGTAAAAATCCTTAATAATAAACTGTAAATGGCATCCCTCTGAAGCAGGTGCGTAAAATGGCTCTCAAGAAAGAAAACGGGAACGGCAAAAGTTGAGACTTAAAATACGATTAATTCTCATCGAGTGAAATCAATATTTTTCATCCTCTGCGAGGTGGAAAAAATAACTTTCTTTTCTCCTCTGATATTTATATCTCACTTTCAAAAGTACAATGGATATAAAAATAGCTCCTCCGTCTGGCAATGGTCGTAAAAAGATCAATTAACCTTCAAAAATACCTTTGAATGCAATTTGGAATGTGTTTAGGAAACCCGCACAAATGGTTATTGAAATGCATTCAGGACACTTTTTGAGGCCAATTCGTTTTAGTTCTTGACACTTGGATTCTTTGATGATTGCAGGGTCTTATTTCGCTTAATGACCTAAAAGGCAGACGAGAAGAAAGAAAGAAGAAGAAGAAGTGGGAGAAAATCTAATGAGGAGAGAGTTTGAAAGTAGGGATGCCAAGAATTATTAAGATAAAATTTAAACCATATTGTGGAACTTATACCGTTTTAATAAGTTTGTTATGTTGTTAGGGCTAGGTAGATACAGCCTTATGCCATTTCAAAAAGTGAATAACATTATTGTATACATGTGAAGTACACATAGTTGCACCAATGAACACCAAAAAGATCCAATTTAAGCATTACTCCTGAAAATAAGTGTCAACCCTGATCCGGAAGCCGTCTTTGGAGACAAAAGGTGGAACTCCATCCTGGCTGAAGAGAGAGAAGGAGAAAATTATCTCATGACACCCGACTACAATGGCGCCGCCGCCGAAAATGTCACATTTACTTCTCTCTCGCATTTTATTATTTTTCGCATGTTCTCAGAATGGATCTCTTCCAGATTCGCTTTTAATGAGGGCTATATTTTGCATGAATATGCACAATGGATTTAAACAGTAACTTAATAAATGTAACTATAGAATGTTTTGAAAAAGTACACACTTTCAACAATGTAACGAATTGTTGTCTCATAATAAATTATTTTACCTATAAAGAGCCCACTGTGTTTATAATGGATTACAATCCTTGTGAAATTGAGACAAATGTAGCTAACTGTCGATACGAATATTCCATGACAAAAAAGTTTCATTCGCCTTTCAATTCATATTCCAGAGCTGCCAGAGGGAAGGACAAATTTGATCACATCCAGTGCAAAACAGACATTTTTAATGCATTAAATAGGGGCATAAAATGCCAAACCACTGTGAAGATGATCCAAATATAGATATCGAGATTGAAAAGAATAAAAGTTTCAAAAGCGATCAAACACTTATGCAAATTTCAAAGACAATAGAAAGGACTTTTCTTTCACTTGTGCTATGGGCACAAAAGAGGATACAATGGTTCTTAAGGGAGCATTTATATACAATTCAGCTACAAAACCACAGTGGCAATAGCAGTTTTCTTCATTAATCTATTTCCTAAAGACTTTTTAGATTCGATTGTGCTTTATCATTATTCTTAACTTGATTGGAAAATCGTTTTCCAACAATGGAAGAAAAGCGAATAATTAGTCTCAAAAATGAAATCATTTCTTTTCACTTTTGTGCGCGAAACACCTTTCAGAGACCATTAATCTAACAGGCAGAATATACCGTTTTTGCAACAAATATTGCAATATGCTTACTCCAAAAATGGTGTTAGAACGGCATATTTTTTGCAACATAAGTCCCGTTATTTACAGTAAAACAATAATTGCAGCCTCGAAGGCACTTCATTCGTTACATCTGTCTAGCAAAGGATCAACTGCCTGTCAAGATCATTTATATCCGGGCATATTTTTCACGTACGATAATTTGCTGCACAGTGGATTCTAAAGTAGAAATAAATATATTAAATACACCTTTCAATTAATTGCAACTAAGGCTCATAATAAATCAACAATACTCGATCCTTTCATAAGGCTTAATGTTAAATGTATTTATTTCAATATAATACCACTGTGCCCACTTAAGTAAAAGACTAAACGTGGGAAGCCTCCACAATGTAATAGCAGCAGATTATGATATTTGAAATGATAAACAACCGCCATATATTACGCGTATTTTAACATAATGCCGGCGATTTGTTTGTTCATTCATTTTTATGCTGTCGTAACAACAACAGACGAAAACCAGACGTTGCTCCAGATTAAATGAAGATGAAATTGGACAGACGGGGAAATTAAATTCAGGGTGGGCAGTTTTAGACGACGGCTCTTTAACCGCAATAGCAGCTACTTATTAAAGAGTCGGAACCGACGACGGAGATTAGAATATTACGAGGTCATTTTGGTTGTTTTGTCACAGCTATCTTTAACCGACAATAAGACTATTTTTAACAAGTATTTTAGGTACAATTGCAACGTTTTGTCTTAAACCTGTTCTGACAGAAGCTGTCGACACTTCGATCGTCTTGGCAAGTAAGTGTATTAAAAAGAAGAATTTGAATCCTCCGAAGCGGAAATCCGGCCGAGAGAAGAAGGTGAAATGAGCCTTTTCACAACCGCAACAGAGAAAACTACCGGGTGATGATAAATCGGCCAAACAAAAGTACTTTTAATCCGCGAAAAGACTTCAAATCACTTGGCCAGACATGTTTGGCCGTTCAACAAAGGCGTAACATTAGAAGTCGTTGTAATAATAACGACGGCAAATCGGAAGAGCGATTTTCTCGCTTATCTTCGTTCTTTGCAGCAACACTTGTAACGGATTTCGTTGTCTTCTCCAAGGAGGACGAAATAAAAAAGGCTTGTGTTTTATGATTGAGGCCAACGACCGGGGAATAAAATAAATAGGAGGCACAGTGGCTTCGGATATACTGTCATGGGACAGAATAAAATATATTTAATATTGATTTAATTTAATATAAGTCCACTGTGCATGTGAAATTGTGTCAGCCGGGATTAAAGCAGATTGCAAAGACAGAGAGACAGATATGGAGAAAAAAGGATTTAGGAAACTACATTTTAGGAGGATTGTATTCGTGCAAAATGTTGTAGCTCTCTGTATTTGCTTGCAAATATATGGCAGCATTTATAAGCTTTAGTGCTACAAATTCCGCTATTAATCCCAATGTTATATCAAACCATAACCCTAAATCTACCGGCTAGAGAAATCACTGACCCGAGCGCCACAAAGTGACAATTTATACCCATTTTCGTCATAAAAGAGGCCTCTTAAAAACAAGGATTATGTTTTCTCCTCCTCCTTTCAGAAGTGGAAGAAAGTTTTTCCAGGCCATGTAAAGAAAGGAAAATCCCCGTTTTCTTTTGTACGAACAGTGGGTGGACACGGATTTCTAACATCTCAAAAGGGATCGAAAGGGGCACAGTGGTATATTTAAAGAATTAATAAATGACATAAAACAAAGATTATGCTACATCGGTTCAATCCGTCATTGCGTGTTGCTTTAATATTATGTCCTATGAATAGAGTTTAGTACCCACTGTGTCCATGAAAGGGATATTTCTGGGGGTCGGTCAAACGCTTTTAGCACCTTCCTCCGTCCATCTCTTTTCTCCACTTCCTTCACTTCATCTTAAAGGGTAAAGAAGCACTTCAGAGACACTTTCAAATCTTTTTGTGTGTTTGTGCTTTGGAGGGATGACAAAATACATTGAACGAAAGGTAAATCTATTAAAGAACATGTCGTTTAAGGCTGTAAAATGGTTCAAATGGCAGCCCTGATTCCTTAATATACGGCAGTCTTCAATCAGACAGAGTGCAAGTCTATATTTCTGTTTTATTTGAAGAGCGAAGAAAGAAAAGTAAAAGAGTATTAAAGCTCGATCTTGTGCAAACAGACCGAAAACGTCGTTTTATACACAGCAGTCATAGTTTTTATGCTTCATTTTTGCGGTGTGTATGTTTGCCAAAAGGTGAAATGAAGCCATGTATTGTTTCTGAATCAACATTGAAATATATGAAGTGGTTGTCAAACCCTTGTCATAAAACTGCGCGGAGCGTGTTTAAATATTTTTTGCTATGTTTGGCACTTCATAACGGTTATAAATGTCAAACATTGTGACAGGACTAAGGAGAACATTGAACTATAATACTCCAATGTTAATCATAAATCTATGGATCAGACGAGAAAGTCGTTAATGTCAACAAATTGACTGTTAATCGTCACTAAATTAGAAATCTATACATTACCCAGTCAAATTAAATTGATTGCAGGTTACATTTACCTACGCTGCCTGATGGACCAATACTCACTATCCAATTAATGATGTACAAACATCCCATGATGGTCATTGAAGTACAATTTCACTCAATGTAATATAATGCCTATGACTCCTACCTGATGAATGTACTCCTGAGACTTCCACCTATTCCTGGTCCCATTAATGTTGACCTGCTGCCACCCCTTGGACCCCTCAGACCCATCATTCAACGCCTCATCCCTGCGCCTGTGGCTCAACTCAAGCTGAGTAGCGGACCTGCGCCCTAGACCCCGGGGCTGCCTCGGGGCAGTCTCCTTAGGGCTAAGCACAGGGGACATGGCGCTCTCACTTATAAACAAAGGGTTGTCTTTTGCATCCTTAGCCCTGGTGTGACTCTGACTCCGCCTCTTCTCCTTCTTGTTATTACCAGCCACATTTTGATCCTCCTTAGCCCTGAGTTTGACCTTGGCACTCTCATCTGAGGAGCCCAGATCTAGCGGGTTCGAATACAGCCCTCCAAACGGCTTGGCACTGAAATCCTGGCTTATGCGATGCCTTGTAGTTGCCTTAGGAGTCGGGGTCTGTTGTGAAGGCACCTTGCGGTCCAGTGTCTCCATGGCACTGTTGCACCGTGCCGGCCCTGGACTGGACCTACGCACGGGTGACCCGTGGGCACTCCTCGTCTGAGCCTCATTCTGGATAATGGACGCGATGACCTTGCTCTCAAGGATGCTCGCTGGCTGCTGCGGCGGTTCCGGCTCTTCCGTGGATGTGGGCAGGCGCCGGATCGGGGTGTGCCCGGTGGATTGGGGCAGTGCCAGACCGTTGTGATGTGGGAAGCTGACGTAGGACCAGTCTCCGGATTTGCGCATGTTGGCCCGTTGGCGTTCCTCTTGGAGTTGCCGCGACGGGGACCAGTAGAAGAAGTCGCCACTGTGGCGGTTCTTCTTCTTGTCGCCTGAAAAGAGCACAATGGGTTCAATTTAATAATGTCACTGTACAGATCACTGTGAGTAAATAAATGCCTATGGGAAAAATTCTCAAGAGGATTAGCATTGAATTGAGAACAACAATGGACGGTAGACGTTGTTTAGACTGTAATGGAGCTGTTTTGACTGGAGATGTGACAGTAGGATGCAATTGTAAGGGATGCCAAATAACTTGGGGTAATAATCAATGCAAGTTGGACAATTCAAAATAGGTGAGATTGGCTAGTACATTTAGTTACGTCATAATGCTCTAATTACATGTCTTGCTGAACAAACAAAGACAGACTTACCGTTGATAACATCCTTGTTCCTCCTCCTCAGCTTGACCGAGGCTGACGGCGTGGCAGCCATCTGCTCACTGCCGCCGTTGCCCCTGGAAATCATCTGGTGGCCGTCTCCGTTGACCAGCATATTCTCACTGTCCTTGAACTAAACGTTCATCTGGTTCCTCAAATTGAATGCAGGGGAAAGCGAAATAAAACCTTTTTGCAGGGGGCGAAATGAGCCACTTAATCTCACTTTTATGTCACTTTTTAAGGGGGAGGAAGAAGCCGGTTTTGGTGCAATTTGCGTTGACGAAGTCAGTCCCTGGAAGAAAATGGAAAACGGGGTATTAGTTAAGAAGTTTTCTCCGCTTTTGTATCTAAATTAAAATGGTAGTTTGTCAAGCACAACGCACTTCCTACCCTTTTTATGTCTGTGTACTTTAAAGAGAACTCTTCATACACCCTTCAAGTCGCTTTAAAAAGAACATTGTCTGAGAAATAGACCCGAGCAAAAACGGAGACGTTTTCAACTTTTCTATTCCCAGAAGATTTCTATTTTCCCCGCCGCCCACCCAAAAAGATCCAGCAGAAAAAAGGTAAACATGATGCATGAATGAGCATTTTCAGGCATATATTAGCCCCATAATACGTCGTTTTTTGTCATCCTCTGTCCAAATGTTTTGTCAAGATGCTTGACTTGAAATAACAAACAGTGATAATCTCAGACGTTAAATAGACATGTTTTAGACGCTAAATTCACTTCTTATTACACTTGGACAACGTCGAACAATGACAGCCCAAGGCGTGATGATTAAAACACCCATACAAAAGAGATTCTTTCTTTTCACAAAAACCTGTTTGCTACTCTTGCGGGAGGTCGAGACTCGAGAGCTCTCCTTCAGTCTCTCTCTCTCTCTTTTCTCTCTCCTCTGAGCACTTCCAAAGATCTTCTTCTCTTCATGTCATCACCGTGCAAATGATGATTTCTGACCTGAGGCGATTTAAACAACTACTCTATCTTACCATTGCTTAATGTCACAGACTTTTCACTTCATGTCATAAACCGTACAGCTCACAAGCAACAACAAAACGCTACAAAGCCCAATTGTGTTAACACAGCATTTTGTGCATCTACGGTTGCAAAAAGAAGAACTTTTGCAAAACGTGTCTTCTTTAGTTCTTTTGTTGTCATCTTCCGCTTAGTTCTGCAAAATGGGTCGTAAATATAATTGCTGTTGAAGTTGGAGAAAATCCCGTTTTGCAAGAGTCGGGGATTAAAAGAATTAAAAATGAGTCTCTTTGTGAAGTGATGTTTCCTGTGCACATTTTATAACACAATTATTGTTGATATTTTGAAGACTGTGTGGTCTGAACTGCTAATCTGGCGGCAAAATGCAGCAGTAGCTGAGCTGGGTTCGAGTTACATCCACAGAGGTGAGAATTGATCTCAGCTTTCAGTTAGCATTGGAATGTGTTTATCCACTTCTGGGTTGAGAAATATAAAAGTCTGGAATTTTAGAAGAAGGGGTATTTTGACAGCTTCTTATGAGATGATATCAGTGCATTAGTGACTTGTGCGTTGATTCACATGAGCTAGTCAATAAGCCTTTATAATATATAAGAAGCATATTAGTTACTAAATATAAGGACATTAAAGTAACCCCTAACTACCTAAAATATCCCCTTATTTGCACATCTGCTGTCACAATAATTGACCATGCATTTTATCCCTCTTTCTTCCAACGGTGCACACACACGAATACAATCGTTTTTTGCCTCTGATGCACAACTTTGATTATGATTAAAAGCGGCGAAAGAAAGAGCGAATGCGCAACAGACCATGCCTAAAATTTCATGCAAATATCGTGAGGAGAAGGATTTTTTGCGTACGGGCCGAAATGTGCAAGGGCTTTGGGACAGATCACAATGCAAAACAAGAGTTTTACAACGTTTTTTGGCTTGATGAAACATATATATTATTATGTGACATTTTTAGGCATAAAAGACGATGATAAACCAGGCGATAGTACATCAAATGACACTTTAACTTGCCAATATTATGCAGCAACCAATATACATGACCACCGAACTTCAATTTCCAATGTGTGTATTTTACGATGGAGTCATAAATCTGCAATAATAATAATAACATGCGCCTCTTTGTCCTTCACGAGATATGCGCACATTAACTTATGGCACAATTGTTTACTTTAAAATACGGGCTTACATTAGTTGTTTGCCCATTTACATAGGCTGCGTTTATGAACGCAAAAAGTCTTAAAATGCGTACAAAGTAGTGACTAAAACCATTTTTGAAGCAGTCACTGGAACACGATTTAATTAACTCTACGGGAATTCTTTTTCCGTCGACACGTCTTCAATTTTAATAGCCACTCGATAACCGCTTGACCAAATACGCCGATCGATTGAACCGCTCTTCCGAAAACGCCCACATCCCATTCGCCAGTCCACAAAAAGCATCTTCTTCTCCAGCAGAAGAGGATAAAAAGCGCCATGTTTTATTAGTACCAAGATTTATGCCCTGTCTTGTTAACTCGTTTGTAACGAAAAATGACCTGGTGGATGTTGTACAAGGGAGGGAAAAGTAGGAACGTTAACTAGGCAAATTTTATGAAACTTGACACTCATTTTAAGATGCCTTTTTCATTTTTTTAAACTAAAAATATTTGAAATGAAAACGATAATTTTACTCATAACTTGAAAGTTTAGACTGAAATGGTCAAATAATGGCTATTTCTTGTTTATAAGCATGATTGATTCGACTCCCACGCGAGATGGAAAAACTGCTGCTACTACTTGTTTCACTTTTGTTTCTTTTTTTTACTTCCCTGTTCAGGGGAAAGTAAAAAAGTGCTTTATCAAAGGGTTGGTATGCTGTTATTTATCCTGAGGAGGGCAGGAAATTGGGTTTTAGGGTTGTAGATGTTGCAGCATGATGTGTGAAATACAATTTCCTTAATGGTCTGCAAGCACGAAGACTGTGAATTAAAAAAAAGTTTCACATGTACTTGTTTTGTTGTTTTCGTGTACGACGATTTGATTTTACAACGTATGTCGGTATGGGCAAAAGCAAAGAAGGGGGAAATAAATTGCAATATGGGACTGGGTCCAAGCAGGGACGATATAAAGTTTGAATATAGGCAATAAAACTTAACCATGGCAGCCCGAAAAATAGAGGAACTTAAGAAATGTAACTTACTTTTACATGTTTCATTGTGTCTAATAAAAAATAACTATTGTTTAAAAGTATTAACCCTGGAAAACAACAATGACCCAAGTCCCCATCTTATACTTTTTATTCGAGTCTTTCGAGTCTAATTCCGTGAAATGCCGCAAGGGCGAAACAGCGGCAAATTCCACACTGGGTCTAAAGAATATAAAGAAAGGGTGTTAGCTGCTAATGCTCTGAATTGTTGCTCAAGCGGACAGAAAATTGCTCTTTGTACCCCGATTGTGTTACAAAGCCGTTATAACCCGAGTTTACTCCCATGTTTTTATTCTTATATAAAGAAAAGTGGAAGAAGGGTGGGGAAATTAGAAATAATGGGGTTAAAAAAGGGAAACGATCGTTATCAGAATCAGACTAATTCAGAAAAAGTTTTTCACCCCTTGGAGATTGAACCCTTCTCTCTCAGATGGATCTCATCGTCTAAAGCAAACATGGCACAGTGGTCTCATGTTCAATTTTATTAAATGTGTCAACAAAGATCCGATATTTTGATTAAAGCTGCTTAGAAAATGCCAAAGAAGTTTTATATTGACCAAAATATAGCACCCAATTAGAGTCCATTGTGCCATGACTCTTACTTTCCTCCTCCAGTCATCTGGCGAATCAATGTGTATAACTCAGTCTCTGTCTCTCGATTAGGGGGTTTAAAACTGGGGCAGAAACTTGGGTATACATAAGAGTATAAAATGAGTAAATATTAGCACAAAATGGGGACGACGACGATACGACGAAGAGTCTCTTTGGTGACAGGCACGTGCGACTACAGATGGCTTTTCTGAGAACAACTTCCATCTATTAACAGAAACTCAGTATACAGTGTACAGTGGGTTGATTTAGCTAAGTTTTAATATGCAATGTTCTTCCTTATATATCGATTTTGGGCTCCATTTAAGTGATTGCCCACAATGCAATGTGTTATAAATCATAAACATGTTCATAGTGCTTTCTTGATGTTCCAAATGATTTGCTGTTTTTACTACCTTACGTTTCTTTTCCTTCTTTCCCCTTTTCCTTTCCAAAGAAAACTCATAAACTTTACATGGCCTGGGAAAAAGCAAATCTTTTTCTATACATTCCTCAGCTAAAGCACATACGAGTAGGAGTATACAGCACTTTTTCCCGGTACCGAAAGTAGACTTCTTTTCTTGCTAAGGAAACTTTCGCTATTGCTGGAAATAGGTAATATAGCGAGGAATTCGGATGAGAAAAAACCCTTTTCATAAAGAAAACACCAGTTCTAGATATCGAGCACTTTTTGCTCTGTTTATCAAGAACACAGTGGCTAAATCACAGTATTAGCAAAATTGACAAGATGCATTAATGAGAGTTTAAACTTAAAGCTCGACAACTCTCCATTAGATGTTGCTTATTCTTACGCATATGCATTTATAACTTATTTAGTGTTATTTTCGTAACTTAATGTGCAAAGCATATCAATGTTGGTCTAAAATGTACAAAACTAATGCTCTGATAAGACCTTCAAGAAAAAGCGTTTATATAAAAAGCGAGGCCATTTAGAACCATAAGGAAAGCATGAAGGGGAGAGAAAAAGCAACATTCTACATGCGGCATAAACACTTTCGATTGCGTATACTAAAGGGTTGCTACTAAATGTGAAGAGAACGTATATACACTATAATATAAATAAGAAAATAAATACATAAACTGGCATCCCTGATGTATAAATGCCGGAATCATGCTATCAAACCTCGAAACTCCAAAACAACACTCATTTTACTGCTGCTGCATGTTCTGTTTCTTCTCCTCAACAACTTTCATTTTATGACCCTTGTTTTGTTGTTCTTCTGTGTGTTTTAAAATGCTCCTCAGATGCTACGCTATTTAAACGCGCACAGTGGATTTGGGCCCACTTTTGACCTCCAAAACAGATATTAAGACATTTTCTGGTCGTTATTTGACACACAAAGCTATTCTTTTCACATCTTCCCTTTTAGCACTCACTTTGTTTTCTTATTTCAAGGCTTCTTCTCTCTCTCTAAATGGAAAGTTCTCTCGCTGAAAGTATTGTGAAGGATAATCGACAATGGAAAGTTCTATTTCACACACAAAGAGATTTCAATTTGACAAATGAGCGAACTCGAAAAAAAAGAAATATCGCCTCGTTTTAGCCGATAACAGATGTATCATTGCAAATATAGATTACACTCAAAATACTACGGTTTAATGTACAATATAGATATTTGACCAGGGATGTGATGAAACTCAAGAGTTAAAATAAGGTCGCAGAAGAATCGTAAAAACCGCAGCGGGCGACGGAGACACATCCAAGTTTATATTTCACAGGAAACACAGCGAAAACAGAGCTCAGGAATGCGAAAATATAACGTTTTTTGCTGTCTCTTATAGTCAATATTAACAATACAAGACAAGTTATATTTTAAACATGAATACCTACAAATTGTTCCATTGACATATTCAATGTTTTGCTTCGGACACTTATTCCCAATGCATGCCCAGCCTTCTTATTTTATTGTTGCCGTCCTTTGTGCTTTTGGCATCGAGAGCATCTTGAAAAATTCCAAAATCGGTTTGTGGCGTTCAAGCTGAGCTTGGAAGAAGAATAAAAGGGAACGTTTTCGGTCCAGGGGGCAGAAGAAGAACAAGAACTTGAGCGTACAGATCAGGGTTGCCAGTTTGTAATATGAATGTTGATTCTCTATTAAGTATAATTAATATATAGTGTCCACATTGTCATAATGGCATCCCTGTTAGCAACAACAATGTCATGAACTCGTCTCAAGCAAGCTCCGGAAATAGTTTTGTTTTTCTTTCCTCCCCAAATTCTGTCAAATGTATGATGTCCTCTTGATCATATAATGCTTCAGATATGCACATGGAACGAATAATCTTTGTTAAACGAGCCAGAACTGGCATTAAACTTGAATAAAATGCTATTACATAATGTCCTTAAGATAATATTTGGATTGTTGTCAGCTACTGTATCCAATTTCAGTCCCCACACGCGTTCACTTCTTGTTGTTTTTGCAAGCCAAAAAACTGCCCCCATTTTCTGTTTATATCACATTCTTCGCCCTAAAAAACTTGATACCCAAAATGATATGTAAAATGCTTTAAGTGGAGCAGAGAGATTGAAACATAAAACGATGTTATGTCATATTGGCTTTAAAAATGGAGTTATTGTCAATTTATCCGTATAATAATAGACTTTATTTACTTAGTAAGAGCGTCCTCCTAAAATGGCACTCAAAGTGGAGAGATGGGTCCGGGGTCTCCTCCCCCTTTTAGACAAGTCGAATCTCTTTCTTTCTCTCCAGTCAAGCATTTTCTGATGGGTTATGCCAATGATATATAAGAAGAGTTGGACATGTATCTTAATGGATTCATATAGCCAGACCACCTATTAGCTCATTAGGCTGTTTTGACACAAGATCTTAAATTGAATTACAAAGATATTCAGACCTCCTATCTATCCATTTTCAATTCAATGGAAAAGATGAACAATTCAGATTGATCAGGGCCAAAGTAGTGCATGAAGCAGCATTCGCAGCTGCGCCGCCCCCTTCACATTAAATACGTTTTGCATCTTTCAAAATAGATTGCCTGTCTTGTCTTCATATAAAAACCATTTTGCAAGCATCAAACCAATCAACAACACTTTATGTACTTTTATAGGGGAAAACGTCTATAAAACATGGTTTTAAACTTGCCCCAGGCTGAAACATTTGGAGTCTCTATCTCAAGTAGAGAGGAGCACTTTTTCTTCCCTATTTGCGAGGAGGAGATTTTTGCAGAGTGTATCTAGAGCTCGTAAAAAGTGACTTTGTGCTTGAGGGTGGCATAATGTTGCAGTGATAGCGGGTTTCATCCCTTACTTGGGATCATAAAATAGTCCTCATGTGAGCATTAGATCGGCAAGAACATGTCCTTGTAAATGTGCAGAATATGCTTTTAAGTGGCCATTCTAATGCTCATAGAGCTCTATCTAACTTAGTGCCTCTAAGTGTCTCTCAGTCTATCCAACAACAGTTCGCCCGAAGCTATCCCCATTTAAAACCCTTTTCCTTCTCTCGCCAACAACCTTTCAAGCAGTCACTGAATTGATATGAAAATTTATTCTTCA
>LR139673.1:0-27038 GCA_900659605.1 Tisbe holothuriae | reverse complement strand
CTGTCAAGTGATACGATGTAACTGATGCTCTAAGAGCTTGTATTTGGTAACAACGATTAGTGTACATATTGTTACAACCGTCGGTTCGTACCGACAAGATATCAATAGGTGGCAGGGAAGGGAGAAAATTGTAGTTTTTATTCATGGCATGGTGATCATTTACAATTTGTAACTTTTCAATAAATCACCCCCTCCTTCTACGCACGAGCAAAAACTAACTTTTGGGGTGGTTGGGGGTGTAGTAGTTGTATCTACTTCAGAAGTTGGTGTGTTTACAAACCCCTTTTTGGTACGACTATACATTTTGAGAGTCTACATTGCATTATGGGTAGTAGATTCACTGTATATAAGTTGTAAGGGAAAAGGGATTTTCCCTTTCTTGTATCAGATGTTTCCTGGGGTAGAAACGAAGTGAAGCGTCAAACGCAATTCGACAAGCATTGCAAAAGTCAGCCAGCCAAAAGGAGATCAAAATGGAAATGGAGAAAAGGGGTCGGAATAATATCACAAAATGTGTATATAACATTAAATCCAATTCTCTAATCGTGTTATAGAGACATAACACGTGTCAAATCTCATAGAAACTGAGGCGGCGGCAGCAAATGTTCAAAGTTAGTTTCAAATTTCGTCAAGGGCTTGAAACTGCATCTTGCTATGCAACAGAGCACAGCCTGTGTAAATAACAAATTTCAGAGAAAACAAGTTTGCTTTGCCACAAAACTTTGTTGATATGTGCGTTTGTTGTTATGCTTCTTCTTATATGTGTCGGTTCTTTCAAGTTTGAAATTAGGTTTGAATTCATCAGAGACGAATTAAATTGAAGGAAACTGCAACGAGGTAATTAAACATTGTCCAAATCATCTTAAAGAGCAAATGCACAATAACCAGACTTGTCTAAAGAGCAGCAAGGACACTTTTATTACCTTTCCTAACAAGAGTTATAAAGCGATAAAACACGTTGTTTTTGCAACGGAAAGGGTAATAATCCCCTCTGTTCAGATCGAGCAAACGGAAATGTATCGTAAAAGGCCCCGTCGTGACATCTCAACGTTTGTAACAACATTGCACTCAACATTTTTCCAGTGTAAAATCATACCTTTGTGTTTCCACATTATATATAAAAACCTTTAGCACGCGACGACTGCTTGTTGCGAAAATAACCCGTGTAAAACCGTGTTGACTTTTTCCTCCTCGGTGATAAATGTTTTCCACCGAGTTAATGTTGGAATATCACGAAAGATAGTCTTTTTGCGTCCTACGTAATCCGCTCGGAAACAAAGGACAGGATAAATCAAAAATGTGTTATGTAGGCGACGCCTTTGCGATGAATAATGACGTCCAAATATTGTCTCTCCCCCGTTTAATAAGCGCACGCTGCTCACATTGTGACCGGACTATTTTTATTATTATTACATCTGCAACTGCTCTAATACCCATTAGTGAGAATGGCTTCCTGAGCCGAAGAAGAAAAAGAAAAAGAGTCACATTTAATGTCCACCCCCTGGAATACATGAAACGGGTGTATTGTATGACTAAACTAATAATAACAGTTGTCTTAACCCCATTTCCACGTATTGGCATCAAGTACGCGTCCGTTTTCTGCGGTGTCTGGTGACAAAACAAGTGAAAATACCCGTGAAATATTTCTTTCTTTCTCTCTCCATTGCAGGGGCAAATATTGACATTGACGGATGCTATGTAAAGCCAGGGCGGAGGAGGAGGGAGGTTCATATCCCATTGCCATATTATATACGACGGTCATGAGCGTTGAAAGAAGCGTTAACAGTGTTTTGACGCCAATGAATGGAGAATTATGACCTATTAATATATTTGTAGGCTTTTTTGTAGCTAACGGAGTCAAATGTAGCTTGTTTCTTTGCAATGACAACTGGGGTAAGATGTAACCCCATCCATCCATTCATTCTAATCTCAAGTAAGTGTCGAAGAAAGAATCTCTTCTTGTAATTCTATTTTCCGCAAACTTGTAGTAGTACGAGCATAGCAGAGCTGAGATCTATCGCTTGATGAATCGGGTGTTTTGACAAAAGCTCTTGTTTCTTCTCGAGAGTCTTATTTTGCTTAGCTTCACCACCCTTCTTATTCCTCCATCTCCTCATAGATCCACTCAATTACTATTTGCTGAAGCAATCGAAATAACGCAAAAAACGGCTCAAGAAGATTTGGGTTGGAGAGAAAATGAAAACAAGGATTTGCTTGTGTAAGAAAAAAGTGTCACCACTGAGGGTTGTTTTATACATTATTCTCTTGATTGGGGAATTTATTGCCTTGGGGCTTCTTGTACTCTGTGTAGACAGAATACAAAGCAGGAAAATATCATAGCGAACATTTAAATTGTTCTCAGCTCATGCATACGTACTTTCTTCAACCCTTTGTGTGTGTCAGTTTGGGAAATATAAAACCCTGAAAAATAGTGCGACACCCTTTCTTTCTTTCAACCCTATTTCATTCTTTGCTATTCCCCGTCCCCAGGGGCATCAAGACAAAGGGTGCAAGAAATAACAGACGAGGACAAAAAGTGCACAATTGGAGCATTGTTATAACGAGGAACATGTTAAAACTTGATATAATCTTGCCCAGATCGATTGGAATATTAAACATGTAAATGTTTTGCACTAGGCACAATTGTAAATCTTGTCCGACCCCACACACATCAGACCCCATATGACGGTGACTGTCCCGTCTGTCTTGCATGCACGCTTCGCTACCACCACGCCTTTTATGTCTTGTTCTGTCTGGTTCAGGAAATGTAAGACATGAAAGAGCTTCTTCTGCAAGATTAAGACTTCACCTTGAGAGAGACCGGCAAGATTAGATATTGTACTTGCATTTCGGAAGGAGCAAATGTATTGTTGTAGTCAATCCATCTAATGGGGGAATGAGGAAGAGAGAGAGAATGGAAGGAAGGCGGAAATCGTTTGATGAAAGCAGCTGAAGAAACAGCTCCAAAGCCCCCAAAGGATTTCCTCCTTAGAAGAAAATCTTTAACCAATTATTCTAATCACACTCCAAAAAATGGAAGGAAAACAACCTTCTCGCTCTCTGCATCTGTTTTTTCCATGCATGATCCACACAGCACACAGATTATATTGTGGAGGAGGAGATTTCTTTGTAGCGATTAGCACCCACTGAAGATCAAAACAACCCTCATTTTGTAAGCCGTCGATAACAACGGACAACAAAAGCGCTTTTATCGTCTTCCATCGTTTGTCAGAAGGGTTATAAAGAGAAGATGATAACGTCTGATATGTTGATGATGGACAATAACAGATAAGACAATGGCTGGCGCACGTGATCGGGAAATAAGTCCATAAAAATGATTCATAATGCTTTTTGATGCCTTAATTGCTGCACGTGTTTAAACTATTCCTTTATTCATTCTTGGAATAAAATGGAAGCAAAAGCATGTTCATGGGGAAACTAACAAGAGTAGAAAGCTTCTTCCTAACCAGAATATTTTTGATATCACGTGATGTGTCAGACTTGTACCGCATTGCACGTAACATATCACGACCACGGAACTATTCAAACTCGTATTATACCTCCGTGGATAGGTCGCTGCCCCCTCCTCCTCCTATTATTATAATCAAACGTCCTCCCATGCCACGAGCAGTGCAGCAACAAACCCACCCTCATATTATAGCAACACGCAAAAATTCGCTCTTATACCTCTGTGTCCCCACCCCTGGAGAGGAGAGAGAGAGAGAGAGAGAGAGAGAGAGAGAGAGAGCAATGTTTATGTTTTCCTCCCTCTCGCCTCAAATGAGGGCGTCAATATTCATATCCGCATATACGGCGACAACGTCAGCTCAGCTAACGAGAATGGATCTCGTTTTTAACGACTCAAAAGCATTCCACAGCTGTTGAGACTTTTTTTAAAGGTAGACGACTCGTGTGTTGTCACCAAAAGGCCATTTCAAGGCGCAAATGTTGTATTAAAATTTTAGATAGGTGTAAAGATGATGTGTGTAGACTAAGCCTAAATATGAGCGGTGATAAAAATAGCGTTTAAATTTTATAATACATCTCATGGGAGTGCGCTTGACTTTTTTGCGCTCAGTTGAGCGGGAACAAAATGGGCGTCACCCTAAAAAAACGTGAAAGCCGTGGCTGAAGAGATCTGACAATTTATTCAACCGGAGCACAAAAAAGATAGGACGGGGAAACGGCTATGAATGCAAATGATATCTAATAGGGACCATGGTAAATATATTTAGGCTTTGAATTTATGCAGCTAATTGTTCGATGTCATAAATTTCCCCCCTGGGAAAGATTTTGCAGCGTCATCGTTTTTAAAAAGTCCTTGAGAGCGTCTGATATATCAGGATTGGGCAGCAAAGTAATGATTGAAGCTTCTTTTTTCCACCTCCTCCACTCCATTAGACTCCAACCGAAAATCTAAGTGGCCAAAATTTGCCCCATTTTTGCAGCGAGAGAGGCAAAAACACCTTTACAGGGCTTCATCCTCAAGAGAGTATATATAAAATATCTGTATAATGACTAATGATGTTTCTTCTACACACATCTAAACCTGCAAAAGCGTGAACACCACAGCAGAAGCAGCTCCATAATGTGTTTTTGGCGCAGACTTTGAGCCGGCAAAAAGATTCAAACACATTATGATCTATGGTTTTTTGAGAGAGCGTATCTGCATACGTGCGCAAGGGGGATAGAAAAAAAGGTTAAAAAGCTATCTATCTCCGTTAAACATTGATTCGTTCATGTATTGTTGTTGTCCGAAAAATGATTTTGCTCGCTATATTAGCACACTTTCCGAGTTAGTTCTGGTCTGTTTCAGGCACGCAAAATATATAGTAAACCCAGGAAAGGATCATTAGAAAAATTCGAGTAGGCAAAAAATGTATGGCAGTGAAAGCAACCGAGAGAACGAAGGTAAATGATGGCAAAATTCCTCACACGGTAAAAAGAACCTGAACTTGAAATTTGAGCTCATCTCCTTTATTGCAATAGGATATTAGAAAGCACGTCCATAGAATACGATTAATGCATTTACTTCCCTCTCCCCGGAATGCAATATGTAGTACCTAGAAATCGTGACCAGCACTGGAAATGCATCACGTTATTACATTGCACTCCTCGGAGCAGGAAAAGGTATCAATGCATGCATGTGGAACGGATATCTGAGCACGGTTTCTGTTTTAATGATGTAACTTGATATAAAAGCAATAGAGGGCATGTAATTTGTCCCGAAATCAAGCTCAGATAAGGAATAGGCCCTGCTACTCTATCCTGATGAGTGAAAAAGGCCAGCTGTTTTGAGATGGAAAATGAGGCCAGTAAAGGAAAAAGGCCGCCATGCAATTAAGACCCAACGAGGCATTCGCTGAGTCAGGGAGAGAGAAGAGAGAGAGAGAGAGAGAGAGCTGGGGAATTTGAAAGGAACAAGAGGAAAGGTCACGTCGTCGTAGCAAATGAATGGGGGCCTTTTGTTTGTGTTGATAACACTGGCTTTAAGAGGGATAAACAACGGCACAATAACATCATGCTCAAAAGGAGATAATTCCAAGAGTAGATAAATGTCCTCTGAAAAGACGACGACACATTAACAGACTTTTTACTACTTCTAATGTTATTAGTTTGCCGGGCTGTCGCGAAATTACACATTGAAGACAATGCCAAAGGGAGAAAGAAAGAAGTAAGTCGGAAATTTATCGCTGCCCATTACAACATTGGCCTCTAGCGCCATTTGCAACGAAGGCCTTGTTCTTGCTTTTTAATTCCCTTCTGGCATTCTCATTTCGATGGCATTTTAAAAGAGAAAATAGCGAAATGTGCCACCACAGTGAAACAAGTCTGGTTGGCATTTTCACGCAAAGAAACATGCATACCAGGACCGCATTATTATAATATTATAGCACTTTGCGCCATATATATTTTAGTAAGTGTTACAAGTGCATAAATAATGCAATACCGTCAGGCTATTTTGACACAAATAACTGCATCACATTGGCTAGACTCTTACATTTGACCATGCAGTGTAATCCCTTTCCAGACTGCTGCATGTCGACGTCTTCCAAATTAAGCAACTACGAAGAAGTCGCTCCGAAGGGTACCGTCTGCAATTTGGCCTATTACTACATCGCATGTTGTGTATAAGACGGCCCACAGCTGCTGCTGCCGTGAAGCAGGCCATGTCAGAGTAATAATAATAATCATAATATGTGGGGCAATGTAAGCAGGAGCAGCCGGTGTAACGTGTATTATATACAAGGGGATTAGTTGGTAGTTTAAGGTATTGCATGGGTGTGTGCATGAAAATATGTCATATATTTTCGTGCATAATTATGTTTGGATTTTTCCAATGGGGGATCTGGAAAAGGTGACATTTTGGGTTTAGAGTACATTGAAGAAAAAATAAATAAACATATCCTAAAATTGGTTTAACAAATATTAAAAAAGGGAAGGTGGTTAAAAACTCCAAAATAAGCAACATGGACCCCTTCTGGCGTGGTGTATTGGCATATCAAATTCCGCCCATCTGAGTCTTAAAAATGTAGCTCTAAGTTCTTCTTAGGAGTCAACCACCTTTGCATATAATATCGGAGAAAAAGAGGAACACCAGGATGAGTCAATTCTTCCTCTCCCTTCCAACCCCATATTGTTTCAGCAACCGAAAGCCTTTCTTCTTCTTCTTCTCCTCCTCCGACGCGTTATCCCTCCCTTGAGGGGAAACAAAAGAGAGAGGAGAAGGGAATATTCTAAAGGAAAACGGCTTAAAATTTCAAAGTCATCTTGTGAATATTCACAATATTCCCCTTTCCATAAACCAACAGTTTGCTCGTTTCCCTCAGTCTGCCATCTGAGGAATATAAATATGATTGTCTCTCTTAGACGTTTTTCTCTTGATGAGAGGATTAGAGGAGAAATATGTAGTCATCAACTTTGTTTTATCTTCATTCTTGCACTGCTCTCTCTCTCTCTCTCTCTCTCCCCAGACCAACAGAGGCACTCACATCATCAAAGAAGACAAAGAGGAAATTTTGGCATCAAAGTGGATATAATAAAAATGTGAGGGAATCTGCTGAGCAAGACTGCGATCACTTCCTTAGTAAAATATAATAATGCCTCCTCCTCCTCCCCTCCCTGTTCTCATTTAGGTCTCTTTTTCTCCCTCGCTTTTTGTGCATGTGTCCCTTCTTCTTTTGGGCTCTGGAGCCAGGAAGGGAAAATTAATAGCCGGTATTACCTTCTATTCTCACCGTGGGGGAAGCTGAGTTCTTTTTCGCTGGCTTTCTAGCATTCTTCTTCTTCTTTGGCTCACGCCTTAAGAATTGAGAACTCTGGAACAACGGGGGTTGGAGAAAAAACTATAGACAAAAAATTCTCCCATCTTGGATTAAGACCAGAATTCTTAACTAAGAAGGGAACGATTCTGTTTTTACCACAAGGCTTTTGGACTCCAGTTTATAATCAAATGCGGAAGTCAACAGAACTTAATTACAATTCAGCATTTGTTTGTCCTTGCCATGCTGTGGTCCGTGTTTTTAGCATGCCCTAAAAGCCCAATGAATTCCCCCCACTTCCTCTTTCTTCCCCATTATGTACTGCCAGACTTGCTTCATCCTCCGCATTTAGGGTGTCCTTTAAGGGGGTGTCTACAACAAACACCATTTGCTCTTTGCATGCTTTGCTGTTGTTATGAAATGGTGCGAGGGATAAGCCTTCAGTTTCCGGATGCTTTAAACGAGGCGTAGACATTAATAGAAAGAAGGGGAAATTTGTAGTTCGGGGAGGCTTGTAATACACATCGTGGTGGTGTTTGAAAAGGGGGAGTGAGTGGGAAATGGGGATCACTTTTGTTCTTCTCCTCCCCCGCCCAAGTCGGGAAATTAATTACCAGCGGTTTTCCCTTGACGGGAGCCCGTTTAAAGGAGTCTGAAAGCTGCTGCTGCTGCTGTGGAAAAGCTTCTTCTCGCAGTTGTTGCAGCAGAGCATTGACATATTTCATGCTTTCTCTCTCTCAGTTCTTCTCCCCCTTGCAAGGAATAAAAACATGCTGACACATACTGAAGAAGAAGAAGAACATGATTTCGCCTTGTTCCTTTCCTCAGACTAATTGGACCCCTACAGCCGAGCACTGCAGCCCCATCTTTCACAATGAAGAAGAAGAAGAAAAGGAAGTTTCCCCACTGGGAAAATTTACACTCCACAGAGGAAGGAGGAGGAGAAGCGATCTGGCTTTTATGCATGTTCTTGACGCCACCTGTCGCCGCTCTCAAGTCAATTGAGGGAATAACAACAACAACAATAACGTCTTCATTTGCAATCCTAAGGGAGATTGGGCTGTTGTGTAGAAGGAAAACGAACATACGCTGCTTCCGGCTTCTGATGTACAAATTCCCCCCTTTGAGGGAGTTGTAATATCGACAGCAGTGCTCTTCCGGCTTTATACACACCAAGATCTATATTCTGCAACCCTTTTGAGAGACCTGGAACAGGAAGAGGAAGCCTCTTTCTTTTAAGTAAAGTCCCTTGAGTTAGATTGATGTTAAGGGGTGAAAAAGGGATCGAAGAAAGTGAGAAGACAGCTGCCTGGGTTAAAAGAAGAGGGATATATTTGAATAAAAAGGGCCGTTGACTCTATAATCTTAAGCAGGGAAATGCAAAGTAAGTGCAAGTCTAATGGAAGAACACAACAAATGATATCATGATGTTTGGTATCGGTTTCTAACCCTCTTTAGACCCTTTCCAAGGAGCGGAAGTCTCTCTTTTCCTTCTACAGCAGCAGCCTGTTACGTCTCCATTTTTCTTACTTTTACCTCTTAAAGGCTCGTCGACGGTGTGTTGGGGAAAATGTGGAACGAGGGCAAGTCAGTTTTAAAAGAGAGAGAGAAAAAGGGGAAACACCTTTTTCTAGGACTCTCTCTCATGAAGTGATCAGTGATAGACATGGACCTGAAATCCCTATTTGTGAAACAAAAAAAGCATGGTCCTGATCCATGGTATCAAAAGTGCAGTCCCACATACAACATACTCAAAAACTTCTAGAATCGCCAAAATTATTTTAGAAATCTATGTTAGTAAGTATTTATAGTTTCATTTAATAAGTGCAATATATTCTTATCCAGTTTGTTCAAATCCATGAAGATAGCAAACCATCACTGATGAGCTCAACGATAAAACGAGGATAAGTTAACCTACTTTCCGACTTTTTGGCGGTATCGGATACAAATTTGAGGCTAATAGAGGTCTATCTCTTTTTTTGGGAGAAGCCTCCAAAAACGGCCAGAACTCAAACTTCTATAAATCATCAAAAAGTGTCACAATATTGCAAATAAGCTAATGAAGCTCAAACATAATGATGATAACATGTGATATTAATTAACAAAACTGTGTCATGTCAGCATGAGAAAACTCCGCACGTGCAAATCGGGATTAAATTCCACTTTGTCATCATTTACATGGATTGGCGTCGTCGCTGAACACAAGTGGCGCGTGAGACTCTCTGATTTATAACGGAATACCAAACGCGCTCTTGTGAATCTATGAGTGGCCAGATTTATTAGCAACGTTTTTATAGATACACAATGCAGCCTACTTGAAAAGAGTTTTTAATGTGTAGGGCAATTTGATCTGCTCGTTTGAAGCGGCTTGTCATTGCATAGACGTCCCAAGGGAAGCTCAAAAACTGCACATAATGGATCGAATAAGGGGGCTAAAAAGCAACTCGCCTTTGGCGGTTTTTGTCTGAATCTGAGACGATCATAGAGAGATCATCCAGTGAATATAAGAAGACGACGAAATATGTGCGCGTTGCCGAGGGGGGAATTTCAATATCAGTCTGGATTACACGAGCAAATGTCTGGAGTAAATGTCAATCGATTCGGCGTCTAGATCGGGTATTAATGAGGAAATTAGCCAGCAACGTCGTCGTCGTCGTGGTCGGACACTCCCATATTTATTAGCAATACTTCCTGTCTGAACTTATTGTTACGCGTTTCATGTTTCACTAGCGACTGTCTGAGGAAAAGTATGATCATTGAATCATCATCATCATGAGTTTTGTGCGGCAGATGTGATCTTGAAAGAAGAAGAAGGAGAGAAAAAAAGACTCAATTGATTTGCGAGAGTCACCTTTATTCACATGTAGGGTTGCCATTTAATGATAATACATGGTCGTCTGTCTTCTAAATGGACAAACTACATTCAAGGTTCTATTTAATAATCAGAAGTTATGGCAACCCTGACAATTTCCATAATCGCCCTGTTCAGACATGGTAGCAGTAAAAATGGAACAAATGCGTCGTCCCCGAATAGCCGTCGTCTAGAAATGTAGGTAAAAAGTGGCTTCATGTTACACCGCGCGCATAAAACCACTTTTACACACGTCAGCTCATGTCTTGATCAAGTTACAACTAGTAGAAGATTCCGCAAAATGGAAACGTTAATTCTCATTAGCTCTCATTTCCGTTTCCATGCGGATTTCATTACTACTACCACCAGTTGTAACTAACTCTTCTTATCGTAAAATCGCCACAAAATGTGCTTTACGAGCGGATAAAAACTTGGCCAGAGGGGGAGAAAGAAAGTTAATTCGACCAAAGTGAATAAAACCAGAGGCAGATGATCCTTCCCTTGGGGCCAGATTTAAAGCGGTCATCCGTGGTGAAATTAAGGGGATTTTTTTATTCCTACAAAATCAATAACGCCATTATTACATGGAGTGGAATATTTTGTGCCGTAATAACAAGTCCTTTTTGGCAAATATCCTCCTCTTAAAACATGTTTCTGGTCACAGTCAATTGGTCTCTGGCGTCGTTTCTAAATGTATGTTACACCAATTGACTCAGTTGTCACAAATTTATTGCTCAGCCGGTTGGAAAATGAAATGCTTTCTATTTTCTTAGACTGGAAAAAGAAAGGGGAAGAGCGAACAGCAGCATTCCGTCTGCTGCTCTAAACTTTACAAATCGGCGCCATTTAGGAACAGTTGAGTTCACTTCTGACTGTAGGGGGTCTCTGAATAAATTGCCTTTAACTTTAATTCGCCTGCTCAATAAAATGCTGTGTTGCCAGAGACCCAACAAGACTATTCTACCCTTTACTCTCGTGCAGTTTATACCATTTTGTCGGGACAATTTGAGCTCTTTAGCTTTTTTATCCCCCTATTCAAAACCATTCGTGATGGGGAGAGAGAGCGAATTTTTAAGCATGCGTTCGGCGTTCGTTCAAAATTGCCTAATCAGCTTTCATATCAAAAGGGGTTGGGAAAGAATATTCTACTACAGAGGATGGGATGAAATTAGGGCTGCTTGTAGATTCAGACCGAGATATTGCCATTGTCAAAGGGTTTATAACGCGATTTACACAATAGAAAGCATGATTCGGGATAATTTAAGCCTCGTCAAAAAGGTGACAAGCTTTCTCCTACAAAATACTTTGCATATTCTCCGTTTTAATCCCAATTACTGCATACAAAATGTTTAAACCTTCCTACCAGGAAATTAATTCTACCTCCGCTCTAGCGTGAAACTTTGTTATGTCAAACCGTACAAGGTTTTTACTTAGTCTAAAACACGCACGAACAAGCTCAAAAATACAAAATTAGCATATATCAACTTCTTGTTTCGCGTGTAGTTTCCATTTTTCAAAACACACACAAGGAAACCTGATTGAAATGAAGACGTTTTGTAGCCGCGACCAATTGTTTTCCCCGGTCGGATTATATCCTATTCCATTCCGGGAGAAGCTTTCTTCTCCGAAAGCGGAATAATTCGGAATGGGACGGAATTGATCTCCTCTTGGGACGCTAAAAAGGATAAAAAGGGAAGGAAACAAATTGAGTTCTACACACTGCTCAACCCTCTAAGCCACCAGCTTCTTCTTCCACCCCCTCCTCCAGTTTAGTATCTTCCCAATCATGAGCTGCTAAAAGAAATATAAAAGAGCTGGAAATACCATTCTGCTGAAGAAGAACCAATACCACTCTAAGGAACAAAGAAGAAAAGTAATAAGAGAAGCACATGCAGCAACAACACTGGAATTCTAGACAGCTTCTTAGACTTCTTTTATATTCTCTACAGTGTGTCTACATACCATCATATCAAAGTGTGGAGTATAAAACCTCATAATAATTCGACCACCCTGTAGCAACACAGTGTGTCTACCAACCATAATATGAGATTGGAGTATAAAACCTCATTATAATAAGTCAACCACCCTGTAGCAACTTGTGTGTAATGGAGCCGTCTCCTTCATTGCATCCTCAAGACAGACAAGCTGTTTTGTCTTCTTCTTCTTCTTCAATTCTCCAAAGGCAGATTTGCTTCAGATGAGAATGAAAGAAAGCAGCTCCAAGTTGTAGACAGGGTAATGACAGGACATTATTAAGAAATGAGAGAGAGGAAAGGAGTCAGAGAGTGTGATGTGCCAGATGCTTAATGTTGAGAGTGGAATTGGATTATTATACTTTGAAGTTGTTTATGGTGCAGATTTTACCCTTCATTTTGCAAATTTTAATGTAACAGGGTTGGGGTGCTCAGTTCTTTTCTCTTCCCCCTTACATGATGGAATAAAAGCGCTGAATTGCGTTGCAAATTGTTTTTCAAAGGAAGAAGAAAAGGGGACGTTATCATAAAATAAGGAAATTCCCCGGAGCCAGCAGAGCTGCAAAATATCATTGAAATAAATGGTTACGCTTTTATTGGGCCATTTTCCCAGCTGGAGCACAAAAGGAATCTCCATTTTTGCACAATATCAGATTCTTCCGACAATGGTGCCAGCAGCAGTTTGAAGGGCATAAAACCAGGGAGTGAGTCACAGACCGAGCTTCTTTTTAACAACCAAACAGCAACCCCAAACTTTTGCGAATGAGATTCGACTGGGCGGCATAACATTTAAAACTATTTGCTAAACCCTCATAAAACCACAGTTTTCAAAATTGAAACCCATATGACAGTCCCTTAAGGCTCCTTTTGTCATTGCGCGTTCGAGGGTGGTTTTGTGTGTATGGAAATACTCTTGCTAATGCGTTCTGTTCATTAGGCAGCATTCGGAAGAAGGAGAAGATGGTTTCAATGACCCATTTCGCACATCTGTTTGTACTTTATATACACTGCTGCTGAGTGCAACACGCAGCCAATTAGACTGGAGTGGTGGTGAGACTGCTTTGTGTATGCGACTACATTTGATATGGTTAACATTATGGTAGCAGGTCTTGTCTTAGGGATGATGCAATGGGTCTGATGGAAGGAGAACTGATGTGTCTTATACTTTTGTATAGGACAATTCATTTACAAACTGGCAACCCTGAACATTAAGCGGGGGTGGACTGGTAGCAAGCCACTGACGACAGCCTCGATTGTAATCGTCTAATGTCTCCCAAGCGCAACATTAGACACGAGACTCTAATTCGATTTCCTTTTCCCCGTGTGGCTGGATCATTTTTATATTAAAGCCCATTTGAATATTAAAGCCGTGTTCTAATAGATATTGATGATAACACCGTTTATTGAAATATGTCCTTGTCAAGCATTCATAAAAAGCAACCGCCAATTGTGTTAAAAAGCGTTTTGTGTGCTCAGCACGAGAGAGAGTTTCCGATGGATGGATGTTCGCTCCAATGAAGAATGGGTGAATGGCGTTAGAGACTATAGAGAGGAACAAATAGAACATGCTTTTCATGAAAATATGACAGAGTGGCGCTTTATTTCTGTAACTGTGTTGATCTTTGAGCAATGTAGCTTCATATTGATGCATCTCTGGCAAGCTGATCACTGCAAGAGGCCAACATTAGCTAGGCTATTAGTATTGCTCCAACTACTACACCGTTTGGTTATATTTATGATCATAATATTCCCCCTGTATGTGGCGTCACCATTCGAAAAGTGTGAATTAGCGCTCTCCATAATGATGGTATCGCTTGCAGCGTTGTCACCAAACGCGCGCTTTTTTTGCTCTGAATTCCGTATATCGAGCAGATGCAAGGCGACGATCTGAGCTCAGCAGACAAAAACATGTAAAGTGAGAAGAAGAGTACTTAACAATCATTTGTTCCCAAAGGGGTCATGGATTAAAAGTGATTTTTGATTGCGTTGGATTTAAATGTGTTCACATTCTGATCTCCAATCACATTACAAGTTTCTTCCATTCGTTTACGACCCCGTTCCAAACTCCTGTGACGTTATTATTGGAAAATGTTTGTTGACTCTCTTCAGAGAAAGTCTTGAGGATGATATTCCTGATATGAAGATCGTAAAAAACTTTTCGTATTGAACGGTGAGCGAGAAAAATGTCTCGTTTTATGACCTCTCCCCCTTTCAATGTTATTATGATTTGAGGGAGGGACGCCTTCACACACTCACGTATATATTACAAGTACCCATGGCTAACGCGTTCATATTTATGGACGTGCAACTCATAACAACATTTAAATCAAAGAGCTAGAGAGAAGGGTGTAACTGAAACTTTTTCTATCAAAGGAACATCGAATATAGGCTACTTTTTACTTTCTCTCTCTCTCTTTCTCTCTTTCTCTCTCTGTCCTAGTTATACGTAGACCTACCCTTCAATGTAGTTCTATCGCATCAGCAGTTCCCTTTCTCTTCCTACTGCCGTTGGTGTGTGAGTGTGTGTGTGGGTGTGTGGGTGTGTGGGTGTGTGTGTGTGTGTGTAACTTTTGCTTCGATTCCCATTTTTCTGCACATTTCACCGTGGAGAAAACTTTTCTACAACCCTCTTTTGCTAAATACTTCGAGGAAAAACTTTTTATTACAGAATCCTTTTTATGAAGGGTTCTGCACAGTAAAATCCTCTTTCTGCTCATTTCCCCCAGACTGGAAGCATGTAAAAGCATGCATATGTTTTAAGGGATGAAATCATGTCATAAAGGGGATTTCAAGACAAGAAAAAGGCGGAAACCATGGCAAAAATATGCACAAAGCACTCTTCAAGCAAATCGTCCGTCCAAGAATTATACCGTGCATACATTTGGCTCCCGAAATCCCCACCCGGATTATTATGCGATCATTTCCCCGCATTCAATCTTCTCGAAACTGTGTCGCGGCTTCAGATTAGATCTCAGTCACTGGGATGATAAAAAGACATTACTGAGGGTTGCAAATCGACCCTTGTAGAACTTTTTCCCGATATCTGCAGAGCAACAAATGTATAACTTGCCTCTTGGCAGCAGAACGAAATACTGCTTGGACGCTCTTCTTTTGTCTTTATAGATCCTTTTTCCCAGATATATCCCCCGCCAACCCCCCATTCTTTATTCGTTCAGGGGGTGGAATAAGTAAAAGCTCTTTTCTTTCCTCTGCAGAGGGATTCTCTTCCTTCTGCGGTGTACCGAAATTGAGAATGATGATCAAAGATAAATCCATATTTTCCACGATGTGACAGGAAAATCGATATGCAAAACCTCCCTTGTAGCCAAGACATGTATTATTATAACAGCAACCCTCTGGTCCATGTCAAAAGTGATGGCTAAATTTAGAGTTCCTGTTGTTTGAACGGTTCATTGTTGGGAGCAAATAAAATTGATAAAAACAGGGTTCACTGATCGGCTATTGGTCTATTAATAAAACAGGGTGAGAAAACAACTATTAGCACAGGTAATCCTTTTTTATATACAGAGTGCAAAGCATTGAGTATCTACGTGAGGTAATATTGATAAGGCAGTCCAATACCATTCCATTACTCTTCGCACCAGTTCCAATTCTCACGTGAACCAATGAAAAGAAATAAAGAGGATTAAAGTTGAGATGAGGTGGCAAAGAGAGAAGAAAGAAAGCGATGCGACGACCGACAAAAAACCTGAATGGTCGAACATTGGTCAGAAGAAGGGGCTTTAAGGAAATAAGCTTTATGGACACTCAAAAAAGGTATATATTGTCTGGGAGAAGAAGAAGAGTGTCAAAGCCAAAGGGGGACATCTTGGGAGAGAAGCTCAATTATCAGACTCTCAAAATGTAGGGGACACTTTTTTTCTATTTTCCACTTGTGCATCCAAGACGTTTTTGACAGCGTTGAAAATGGGACAGAATTCCATCAGAATCTTCTTCACATTTTTGGCCAGAGTTATTTTTAGGGGGCTGGCTGTTCTTTTGCAATGTTTTTGAAGAATGGACTTGACGACGTAACGTGCGTTTCTTTGTTCAATTGCATTTTTGTGTCCATCCCTCTCTTCTTCTCAATGTTGCTCAAAGCGTCCCTTTTACTTCTTCTTCCAACCCCTTACTTCCAACTTCCCCTTTTCCGATATGTGACAGAAATATTTTCCTAAGGAAAATGACAAAATGACAGTTTGAACAACTGTCAGGAAACTTTTTGGGGAGATCACAGATGAGCAAAATAAGCAAGAATAAAAATCCAATCAGTCAATCAATTGGAAAATTTCCCTTATTCGATCGCAGTAGCCGATCGGTCCCTTGAGATAATATCAGAGCTGCAATTCTAGCATTGCAATACTTAGTCATAGCACAGTGGGTTCATTATTTAGACTGTGATAAATTGAATAAAGTGACATTTGACTTTTATTTTTTTGCAGCCAATATGTTTCTTTTTAAATTATGAGAAAGCATATTCGAAACCACTGTGATTCATCGGAGGAGGATTCGGCTGGCTGAGCTTTTGCAGCATTTTCTATGAGCCTCTCTGTCTCTCTCTGCTCGCTGCCGCTGCTTCAGGGCAAAGGGTGTAATTCCATAATCCGGGATTTCGCTCAAGAGGGATCCAATTTCGCATGTGTGTAAGTCGCTTCCTTCCTGTCTCATCAGGGCATACATGGACGTGATTACTGGACTTTTATGCGTTTATAAAGTCCTTAAAGATCCCTCTAACCACGTATGAATGGTCAGAAATGCGCTCAGCTAGACATATCTGCGCGACTGATGTGTGTATTCTTCTGACTGGACAGACATTGGAGGAGTCGGTAATTCTCTTTTCGCTAGAATTATTTATTCTCCTCTTGATCAAGGGACACAATTCTTTAACGAATACCGACGACGACATAAAACGGGTTAAAACTTGTAGGACGTGACCAAAATGACCCTTTAAAGCTCCCCTATTCTAAAAAAAAGTGGGTCGTAAATTGCGAATTAGAACCATTTTAACACTATTTGCTTTGACCATTTGTTGTTTACAACCCCGGCTATAAATAAATAAACTAATAATAAGAGTGTAAACAGAAGCACTTGAGAAGTTAAGAGCGGCAAAAAGGTCAATTTGATTACATTCGATTGGATTAATTGGGGAAATGGGTCGGGGATTATTTTTATTTCATCTTAAGAGTTATTGGCGGAGCAAGACGAACAGCGAATGAAAAGGATTATCATGTTAAGAGCACAGTCAGGGTTACTTTACCTAATACACAACATATAACTATATAAAGGGACTCGTTCACAATCTGGCAACCCTGAACTGTTAAGATCAAGAGCATCGATTGGTGACAGTGTTTGTTCAGTATATTTCATCTCTGATGCTGTAAAAGCAATGTCTGCTACCACAGCACGCACACACGCCATTTTGGGAGAAAGGACAAGATATATGACCATTTTCCATTTTCTTTCCCCTTGTACTATATGGGAGAAAGAGAGAAGAAAAAGCATTGCTTGGTGTGTCAGCTTATTCTTTTGCACCCCTCACTGGGTGGATCTTTCATTTTGGGATGAAAACACAATATAATACTCCCTTTTAGAAGCAACAGTTTCACTGTAGAGATAGTATTTATATTGTAGCCTTTTTGCCATATCTTTTTCTTTAATTATCCTGGCAGTAATTTGAGAAGCAAACAATTTTAATCTGCAACTGCCGGCTTTAGATTCCGTTATCAATGAACGGAAAGAGAGGATTCTCCTTTTGTGAGCTCAGAAAACAAACACGCGGCTACAAAATAAGAAGAAAAGAAAAGAGATAACACAACATTGTCCAAAGCTTTTGACCTCAGCAAAAACACGTCTAGAGAGGAAAAACTGCACAGGCAAAAAAAGCTGCAAATCTCCAACAACTGCCCATTTCTGGATATTGTCTCCAGTCTCCTCCAGATACACTGTTGTGTGGAGGGAAAGCCACATATATCACCTCTTATGCACTCACCCAAGGTACAACCAGATCACACTGAGACAATTTGTTTATATACGTTTATTCCATGCATGTTGGATGCATGCAGTGGCATGTTTAGGTATCTAGGACCTCTTATGTGCATTCTCTAGCCGTCTATGGTTTCGGTTGCGAGTCCATCTCATTTGGTGATCCCCCTTTTTCCTACTTCAGTGAGCAATCGGCTTAATTCCTTCACCAGCAAATAGAGTAGAAGAGGAAACAAATAATGTCCAACCTACCGAGGAATTGTCGTTGCAATCGGATGCACGGAACAGTTTCTTAAAACACCATTTGCACCCAGTAAAAGAAACCGAACGTTGAAAGACATTTATTGGTTTACAGAGTTTGGTCAACTATGCGATTGACAGCTAGGCACTTTAGCTACACTGTACTTGTAAACAATATTACTTCCTCCTTGTGTATAATGGCCATAGTAGTAAATCATTTAAAGTGTGCATCTATCACAGTTACAACGAAACGACATTGTGTATAAGAAGAGCACATTCATTTTTGGAAAGGCCAATCGAGCGAGAGGAGAAGGAACGAGCAATGTCTTCTGGCGAGGGGAGTTTTTCGTTTTTATGGCTTTCAAGATACGGCGATGCTGGAAAATGATGCTGACTTTGCTAGCGCATTTTTTACCTTGTTTTCAGGGCAATTGCTCTTCTTACAATCGATCTAAGGACATACTGTGAGTAGGACTCAAATTGCTCAAACGAAGGCGACCTCTGTGCAGATGAAGAAGAAGCTACTTGGGGTTCGTCGGAATGGAAAAAGGAAATTGACCCGGGCGCCAAAGAGGCAAAAAACGGCAAAGGGCAAAAACAAGAATGCCGTACTTTTTTATATGTCAGGGGCGAGGTTTAATTTGGCAGAAGATTAACTGGCGACCCAAATAATGGAAACCGTATTTTTATCTCTACCTTTTGGCCTTTTTCCTTATATATTTAATCTTCACTCATTTGACGTCTCATAATCTCAGCCTTCTTTTGCAGACTTGGTGGGATTCTCATTGGCTCAGTCACTGCTCTCCACTGGTCCTCACTGAACAGCGCCAATGCCTCAGCTGGAGCCACAAAGTGGTCAAACCTCTCTGCCAGTGCCCTCAACTCATCCGGACCCAGCCCAGCCAGAAGCCACCCGGCATAGTACAAATCCTCCTCGCTGGCAATGGTCAAATTTCCCGCCAAAACTTCAAGGTTGTCGCGCAAATTCTTCCTCTGCTCTGGTGATAGTTGATGCATTTCTGGCACGCGGTTTTGCATCCTCAGCTTATTGCCGCCATAACCCGTATGGTTATCGAATGCATAGCACGGGGACATTAAACCGACATTTGACTCCTTGGCCTCATTGAAGAAGAACAAATTGCAATTGTACGCTCCAGAGAAGACCCAATTTTCACTGAGGAATGCATTTCCATCGCATAACCTTGGAAACGACGACTCAGCCAGCTGGAGCATCTCCACAGCGCCAAGATCGTATCCACTGAGCTTCTCCTTCCATATGTCGGTGTTTTCATTTGCAATGACATCGATGCATTCAAGAACCTCTTTGGAATTCATTGCAGAGAACTCCTTGTCGGTCAATTGGATGAAATCGTCTTGCAAAAGGAACCTCTCATAACGGAGATCTTGGCATCGAACCGGGTTAACAGCAGATCGTTTCTTGATAATGTGATCTTCAGGGTTGACAGGCTGCAAGACAGACTTTGGTGTGGTCAGATATGCGAATGGAGATGTTGTAGAACTCAGCAGCCCTGATTCAGATTTTCCACCCGGCTGCAAGGTCGACATAACAAACTGTTCAATGGCAGACCGTGGCAGGGGCACCTCTGTAGCCTCAACAACCTCTTCACCATTCTCCCGCATCTGCAGCTTCTCCATAAACGCTTCCTTGACGCCTCCAACAGACGGGAACACCTCATCCAACACCTTGTAGTCCAGGTTCATAAAGTCTGGAACGTCATGGACTCGGATGCGAAGAGGGCGAACCAGTCGCCTGGCAGTTCGGATCCGGTCATGGAAGAGCTCCCGGTCCAGGATCTCTCTCCGTGTCGCTGTGACACGATCCACAAGCTGGGCCAGGCTCAGGTCACGGTCGTATCCGTCTCCCAATACCAGCTTGAGCACACGCCTCTGCCGGTCATCCTGTCGCTCCATCTCCCTGGCGTACAGTTCAGTCCTCTCCTCGGCTGTGGCAACCACCTTGGCATAGTTCAAGATCGCTTCCAGGGCTTGCTCTTCTCTTGAACCGATCTCAGCGATCGTGGGGTCAAACACTTCATCTGCGACCTCTTCTGGGATGAGGGATGAGGCAAGGAAGTCCCTTTTCCTCAGATGCAACAGTCTGATCAGTTGACGGACAAGGGTCAGGTGGAAATCGTACAAGAACACCCGAAGATCGTTCATGACACCGTCAGACAGGCCTTGGTTATCAGCAGACAAGATCAGCCTCGTGATGTTGACACCCTGACCTTGGTCCAGTGATAGCAGCTCAGGCAGCTCTTCTTTTGCCAGCTCAGTCTGATCGTGGATGATCTGGTCAACCTGTTGCCTGACGTTGTAACTCAGCTCATCATTGTCCCTGGCGATGCTCAGACACTCATGGAACATGTGGATGACAAAGACAAAGTTCTCCTTGAAGTCTCGCTCAGCCTCATCAGCTGTGTCTCTCCTCCCAACCTTGGTCACAGCCTCAGCCTCTTGGATTGAGTACTCATCATCCTCATCCCCATTTACAATGCTGACGCTCAGCCCATCAAAGATGTCATCAAAGCTCTTTCCATCAGGGTAGCCAATGGCGTCAGTTCCAAGGTCTGCAAGGCTGTCTTGTAACAGCTGGTGATCCTTGTTCTGGGAAGATCCTTCCGTTGTCAGTGACCTTCCTTGTGGCGGCAACGACGTTCGCTTGCTGTTATCGTCTTCAGCTCCGTCAGTAATACCATGAGATGTCTTCCACTGTGTGTACAGCTTGTGGAAGCAGCTCCAGCAGATGACGCCTCCTTGACCAAATCCATTGTTAGCAGAGCCATCACTCTCCTCGCCAATATTCTCATCAAGGCCATCGCCAAAGATGCAATCCTTGAGCTCTTGAGGCAAGTCCAAGTCCATGTAGGACTCGTCCAGTTCCAGAATGAGGACAAGTTGGCGCACGGCCTTGAGCTTGTTGTGGTAAAAGATCTTCTTCAGTCCGGCCTCCTGAGTGGAAGTGATTCCTCCGGGTTGGCTCAGACGCCTTCGTAGCTTTTGAATGAGAGCATTGGGTGCCATGGAAGCCCTCTTCATATCAAGAAGCTTCAGAGTGTCACTGATAATGGCCTTGTTGGTCTGAAATATAATACTCAGCAAAAATAAATGAAGTAAAATCCACTTAGGTAACTTACGTGGAAAACAACATTCTTTGCGGCCATGGTCTGCTTTGCCATCAGCTGCCCATTGGCAGCCATGGAAGACAGCTCTTGTCTTGTATGAGCATAGAGATGATTGACCAGATCCAGATAGTTGTCCTCCAGTTGTGGCGGTGCTGAGCCGAACAGATAATGCAAAATGCCCTTGTTCACCAGGATCCCACTCTCACTCAAATGAAAGTCCTTGGCAGTCAACTCCAACAGAACAATCAGCTGCTTTGTGGTCTTCAACTGCAGTTTGAGAATCTCAGCATCCACAGCCTGGCTCTCATCTTCAGTCAGGTCAGCCTTGAGCAGCAGCAACCCATGCCCAATCAGATCAGCAGCTCTAGCCTGTCCCAGCTGAGCCACCAACCTTCCTGTCAGAGCCTCTTGCTGACTGTCCAAGATGTCATCAACCTCATCTAAGGTTGGCTCACTAAGCACCCCCTCATTCCTCCTGTGAGAGATCAGTCCAACAACCCTCTGATACAGGAAGAATGCTACATTCAGCATTGCATCCACCTGGTGCGCATCCATGCCACCAGATTGCTCATCTTCTTCCACCACTTCCTCCTCCTGAGGCACGATCATCTCCTCATCTCCATAGGTCAAACTCCGTCTCCTAATACCAGACGAAGAAGCCCTTGGAACCCTCTTGGTTGTCCTTGGGCTGTAGTCATCATAGTCCCCGGTTGATCCGATCTCACTGTACGCATACTCCATGCCGAGTGGGCCAAACATGACAGTGAGGTAATCCTCTGGAATGGGCTTCAGGAGTGTGGCGTTGTAGTCTGACCGGCGGAGTTGCATGATGCCATTAAGGCTGGCGATGATGTTGACCTTGAGCAGGAAGACAAAGTCGTTGACCTCGTCGATGACGTGGTCGTTGAGACTGCCATTGCGGATCATGTGGGCCAGGAGGTGGGAGACACGCCGGCCAGTGATGTTTAGGCCCAAATACTGCAACAAATATGTTACGTTTTTGTTCAGTTCATATATGATATTGCTTTGCCATTTACATACCTTCTCAGCCATATCCATGCTCTCTTCATTAGCCTCCTTCCTGACCAGACTAATCTGCTGCCTCTGCTCTTGGGTTGCCCCTGAGAGTTTGTACTTTGTCTCCGTAAACAGTCTATCCACATCCCTTAAAAGCTGCCTCTTCTTGTACCTCTGATCCAGGAAATACCACTCAAACACCTCCCGTACGCTCTTCCTAGTCATATCATCCTGGGCAACCAGGCCAATGTCAATTGGAGACACCTTCAGGTGGCCCACCACGGCCTTGGCGATCTTCAGCTCATGCTGGGTCAGGGCAAGCTCAGCCATGTCACTCTTGTCCTTGGTGAAGGTCACATCATGCAGCAAGGTGAGGAAGTCCACCTCTCTGCAACCACCGTCAGCTGTCATGTTGATGCTATTGGTGAAGGTCTCAGCCAGTTCCAGATAGGCCTCTCTCTTGACAGACTCAATGAGAGCCACAATGGAGTCGTTCCAACGTCCAGAAGACTCTTCACCATCGAGGGCGAGCATCACACCAGCATAGATCCGTCTTGCCAATGCTGAGTCACCCTCCCCGTCAATGTCTTGGTCAGCTGAGCACTTGGTTTTGAGCAGCCAGTTCCTGCAGAGAACACGTCTCATGTCCGGGTTCAGCTCCATCCCATGATCAATCAGCTCAGCAAAGAGTGTGACGAGCATTGGATGTTCAAGACTCTCCGTGATGAGCAGATCCCTGGGCCGGATGTCCAGCTTGCCTACGAGGTAGATGGAGATCTTCTGGATCATCCGGAGCGCAAACTCTTCTTCCAAGGCGACAAACCCAATCTTGGTCATGTTGACAGCATTTGCAAACAGATCCTTCTCGACATTCATGAACTCAGTAATGTCTTGGAAGTCCTGTTCACTCAGCAGCTGCTCCTTTCCCATCATGTTGACATGATTGGCCACAGAGACAAACACAGCCTGAATCAGCAGCTTGTCCAGATTCATCTCTGTCTTGCTGTAATTCCCACTGGAGTTGTAGCCCTTGACGATGACGTCATCATACCAGGAGTGCTCATACGGTGGGGCTGTGGTCACGAGTAGCATGCTCTCCCTAAAGTCCCTGAACAGGATGATTGATCCGCACCTCCCTCTTGGGGCCATTTCAAATGAGCAAGCAAGGACTGACACTGGTCGGCCGCCTTCTGTCAACTCAGGGCTTGTGGAAGCCAGATGCTGATCCAGGCTTACCTGACGGTTCTCTTTCACATTCTTTGTCACCTTGTGGATGAACTTTTGCGCATGACCACGGAACTGATACGGCTTGCTGTTGGAGGTTGATGATGATGAGGTCAGTGCTTGCTCAACCTTGTCTCCCCAATCAAAGTCCGGCATGAGGTCTCTCAGCACCTCAGCTGGTGTCTCAGCCACAGTCTCCTCGGCCAGATCTTCAGGTCCCAGCTCCAGGATGTCCGACAGCCCCTTGACAATCCTGTACTGATAGCAGAGGCTCTCCATTTGGAAGATCATCCAGAAGAAGGGTGAGCTGTGGGAGAGAGACTCAACGCGTTCAATCAGCTGGTCATCTTCAACGTCCAGGAACTGGAAGACACTCCTCAGCCTATAAGGAAATTAATCAGTCATTATGGAATTAATTTAAACAGTAGTTCCTTTACCTGGCAAAGTACCTCCGTCGCTCCATAGCGCACTTGAACTCCACCCTGGCGGACAGAGCTTGCAGGTCGAGCTCAAGGAATGAGGAGGAGAATAGAACCATTGGCTTTGGTGTTGTTGTCCCGTTGCTAGTAGAGGTATCGTTCATGGTTAGATTCGTGGGTGTGTGTTGTCCAAGTTCTCCCACTCTGGCGTTGTACTTCTGGATGACGACGAAATAGAGATCCTTCACGATTCGCTCGCAGAGAGAAAGCTCATCCTAGGCAAATTCAATGTCAGATATTGGCGTGAAAATAATGCCTGTAGGTATGTTACCTCATCCACATTATGACTGTTGATAGCGGTGGTGCCATAGTGCAGAATGGCCAGCAAGTTGGACTTTTCTACAAGAAAAGGGGAAACTACATGTATATTTTCTTCACAGTTATACTTGACGAGAAGTTACTATTTACCCATTGGCTCTTTAGTGTCGCTCCCGTTATTGTAGAGCAGCCTCTCGTTCATCTCCCTGATTGCCGGCAGCGGGAACAAGTGGTAGAGGTCGATGTCCGTGAGGTGGCAGCCCACATGGGCAGACAGCTTCTCCGGAGGGAGGTCACACGTGCGAACAAGACGGTTAATGGCCTAATTATAAAGTTTGACAGTATAACTACTATGTATCAGGATGGAAGTGAGCAAACCTTGATGTAGATGTCAATGAGCTTGGTTTCCAGTTCGAGTTGCATCTCCGCGGTGAGGTTGTAATCGTCGTAGGAGACGGTTTCAGAGGCTGAGGCGGCAATGGGGTCATCTTCAAAGTCTGCAATAAAGATACGATGCAGAGAAGAATAAAGAGTCTTTTAAAGCTTTTATACCGTCCTTAATCTCCACTCCCAGGTACTCCTTCAACCGCGCCATCTTCTGCTCGTGCACCTCCATGACGAGCGGCCCCAGCTGCGGCATCCTCGCAGAGAACGTCCTCAACCGCGCCTGCGTCAACACCAGCGTCACGTTGTACAGCTCACGGACGAAGCCAACCGCGGTCATGTCGCAGTCGGGCATGTCAGGGGCATCTGCTGCGGACCGCTTTCGACGCCTAGAGAAGGATTTTTTTAATTCCTTGCTAAAGCTAGGGATTAGAACCCCCCGATTCCCTTTGAAACAGCCCATTGTGCCATCATAACATGGCTATTCCCAGAAAATGAAGGTATTATTAATATCGGGTTTGCGTGTCAGCAGCACATGTGAGACGGCTGGAAAACGAGGCCAATCGTTATTTTTTGCTTGCCTGGAATTGGAGACTTTTGTTCTCATTCCTTCATCTTCTTCTTCTCTGATTCGGGAGTGCATTTTGGACCTCCAGTCCCAAGGGACACATTGCTGAGGAATTGAAGTTTGGGATCCATTAGAAACAGAGGCAATCATTGCAAGAAAGCACAAGGTGATAATTGAGAAAAGTTGCGGAAAAGTTACTTCAAACAAATATACTTGTGCAATTCCTCATAACTTTAACCATCAATGTTGCCTTTTATCTTCATTTTTATTACCGCTCTCTGCTCCTTGGTCATGACTCTGTAATCTCGAATTTCCTGTTTCCAGGTCCCCAAAGTAGACGAAGGCGATCTTGAAAAAAAGAAAGAAAATAATATGAAACAAAGATGGCCGCGATCATATTTCCACACGGCCTCTAAAGGAGCCTTTCTACTTTTTTTCTGCTGATTCAACGTTTTCATCAAACATAAAATGGGATCCATCCCATAAAATACTTGGATGTAATACTGCCATAACAATACTTTTTTGCAAGGCGACCTTTTTGAGGCTTTAAACCAAGGTTGAATGTTTATTACGCAGTCTCCTTTATTATTATTGACCTGCTCCTCATGTGGTTGAAGCAAATCCCCGGGTGAGTCGTTTCCGAAAGAGTAATGGCAGCAATTTCTTCCACTATCAGATTTGCCTTGTCATTGCTGTCTAATTTGGCCTTGAGGCAGTCCAGGGTTGCAAGTTGGTGGTCGGTTACAGGGCTCCCTATGAAATATATAAGTTACACATTCATACTATCGAAAGTCTAATTACATACCAATTTGAGCAAGAAACTCCTTGGCCAACAGTTCCAAGTTGTTTTCAAGTTCCAGGTGATGACAGGCTAGCCCATGCAAGAGGCCTTTCACACCTCCGAAAGGCTCCTCGGAAGACTCATTCACGGCTGTCTGCACCTCACTCAGAACACTCGCTGCCAGCACCTCAGGCATCCGAGACAGATGAGCCTGATTAAACATTCATTACAAGACATCTAATCATCATTTTCAAACGGGCAAACCTCTGGAATCCAATCAAGGCTATTCTGCCTTATCACTCTGGGCGAGACAACTCGGAGGAGCCTTGATGCATCGTCGGAGGACAGCATGACTGGCAGAATGTCTCTTGAGAGGAGCGAATCTCCGAGTAGCTCCACGAAAGCCTCCTCTTGCCGTGGGTTGAGCCAGACTCCTGCTTTCACCACGGCCTCAATGAAGGCTCCCACGTCAAGGTTGCGTGCGAAGTCGATGAAGGATTCCGTGTGGAGATATGGGAGGAGAGAAAGCGGGAAGGTCACGGTGTCGTGGTCGTTGAAGATCCTATTTAGCATTTAAACATGATTTCACTTAAAGATATGCCATTTATTCAAGTACTTGCCTATTTGCAATCACGGTTCTTTGTCCTCTTGTCAAGCAGTTGGCATCAGAGGTCAGGGCAAGGACTTGTATCGGAATGTCTTGCTCCAAGGCTGTCATTGGTAGGGTGCAGATGTGCTCAGAGAGCAGGATTCGGAGCAGGCTGCTGTTGGAGAAGAACCCGAGGCTGCTGCTGCTGTTGTTGGAGATGAGCTGAAGGATCTCATCGTGAGCCAGGGTTGCTTCTTCAGGGAAGTGGAGCTCAAAGAGTCTGCAAA
>LR139672.1:0-27085 GCA_900659605.1 Tisbe holothuriae | reverse complement strand
TCCTCTTCACAAGAAGTCACCCACCCATACTGCACCCTACCCGGACCCGGACCCGAATTCCGGGTCCAAGCTTGGACCCGGACCCGGAACCGGACCCGCCAGAAATTCCCGGACCCGCACGTCTCTACATTTTTCTTCCTCCCTCGCTCCCTCTAACATCCGTCTTGCGCCCTTTAAAAAGGAAGTAGGAAATATCATGCTAGATTAATATCCTTACACACTTTTAAAAAGATGAAAACTATTTCCAGGCAGCATCAATTTTGTCACTTTGTATACAGGGGGGAAAAAGAAAGGTGAATACAAAAAACCCTGCTGACATCTTATTGCCCTGAGCAGCAAAATATAGGGTTATAGCCGTAGGAGGAGGAGGAGACAGTAAAACCTCCTTTCACATATTGCCCATAAAACTCCTGCGTGGCAAAAGTGATTGCAGAATACAAAGACAGCCGTACACCCAATACATACACAATGTTCTTACCCGGAAACGACTGCGCAAAAACGTTTTTTGTCCGGAGCTCAGCATCAGGAGGAAGAGGAGGAGAAAAGTGATGATCCTTCAAGACCTAAATGGGTTTTGCAAGCTGCCAAGAACCGTTTTTGAAGGAAATACCGTGAAAACGCCCCCTCCGCGGAAAGAAGGAGTTAACGCCACTCAAGCATAAACGCAGATAACGAGTGAGGGTAGAGGAAATATTTTCATGGTGTTATTCCCTCGGGCTTCTCTTCACCCGTCCGCTTGGATAAGCTCAAAACTGTGGCAAAAAGGATCCTTTTCTCTTTAAATAAGTAAAGTAAGTGATGAAGACGTCTCTCTATCATGACAACAACAACAACTTTCGGCTTTTATCAGCTCGACTTTCTAAGACGGAGTGATGTTGCGGACGCACGTTCCCAAGACAGACGTATCAGCTTTCTGTCCGCAGACACATCTCCATTGTTCTTGACAATGGAACCCTTTAACATTCCCAGTGCTTAATATAGACCGGTAATGAATGCGATATTTTGTTCACACCTCCCACAGCGCGCTCTCTCCCATTTCCAACTCTCCAAGGGGTGATCAATCTGAGAAATGTATATCGATTGGAGCACGTGTGCGGTTTCTAAAAATAGTATTTGGCTGACCATTGGAAAATATGTTTTGTAAATCGGAAATTGGATCCTGCTCCCAGTTGGGGTCGCGTGCCAACGGTCAATTTGCTCCCGAGACGGTTTTCTCAGATTCGATTTTTGTTTCCAGTGCTCACAACTCAATTTCATCTGCTCTCGCTCCCCTTTTACCGCTAAATTATACGACTAATTTTGTTCCCCAGAGATGAATCACTGCTTTTTCGTTTTAAAAAACTATGCTTTCTATGGCACTAAAACGTCAGAAAGCATTTTAAAAACACTCACAAATATGACATGATCCCATTTAATGCTGACCAAATATCCGGTTTACAATTGAGGTGGGGGAGATAAAAAGCAATTTTAGAGTTATGTCACGCAAGATAATTGTATTAGCAACTTTTATTTCCTCGGAAAAGCACTTTTGACAGCACTTTTTGCCCCTTTCACAATAATATGTTTTAGAGTTAGTATCATCATCCTATCATCGCATTAATATTGTTTGCCTGAGAGGAGCCGCACGCGATACTTTGTCGGGGGGAACATACTCATGTGTATACACGTATATCTTGAGGGGAATGAGGGGCTCATATATTCACAACATATCATGAACCGCATGCAACTTTCTCATCAAGTAGCGTTAATAATGTGAATATATAAACATTATGCATGCAGGGATGAAATATTGTTGCTTACAAATGGCCCTTATGTACGCTATATTATATAGTTAAGGTTACTTTGAGAACTGTTTAGAACCTTAGTGAAGAGCAATATTGTCGGCTTTCCCCATCAGAGTCTCCTCTTCCCCTTCCTGGCATAATTGTGTCAATGACTGTAATTTCGCTTTTACAACACGGAAGCAGATTTATTTTTCGGACCTGGGAGCCCAAAGGCTCATAATGGCTAGGTATAGGGAACAAAAAAGTCCAAATTGGACCAAGCAGGGGTTCTTAATTGGATAGGAAGAAGACATCATTCTCTCTTCATAGCAGCTCTCAAATTCTGATTGGTGTTGCTAGGGTTGCCACGGAGAAATATTGAACCAAGTTAAGAACAAAGCATGGGATTTTAACATAGTCCGGTGTTCTGTCATCCCTTCAAAAATGCTACACCTACCTTCCAGTTCAAGTGCGAGAAATAGATCGGGTGCCATAAAATTTTCCATCTCAATTGCTTTCCTTGCCACCCTCTTTCCTCCATCTCATGTCCAATCTCTCTAAAACACAAGGAATCCAGTTCTATTTTTCCATCTGTTCAGGCTGCTTCCTTTTTCATCCCCTTGGAAGGCTAGGTGCACATACTGCATGTAGCACCCTACATACTACATACAGAGAGAGACCCCCAAAGTCTAATCCCTTCTTTTTCTTCTCCCCCTAAAACCTTGGGTATTTTTGGAAGCTCCAAAGGGAGGGTTGTGGCAGGAGCAGCAGCAGCAAGGTATATTACCTTTTTCGCTTTCTCTCTTAGTCTCACTTGAGCCATTATGACTGCTGCTATCACGTTACAGCGGAAAGCATTCTTACAACCAGGGTGACTTTCCACCCTGACTTTCAGAGGGTTGTTTTCCTCCCTGTATACACACACTGCATGCTCCCCTTATTCTGCCTATATGATACTATAGAGCCTGGAAAACGTGCAAGAAATACACATCATCATGGAGCTGCTACAAGCTTCCACTGACGTCCGCTGTTAGTGTCACTCTCCAGACATTGATAAAGATGCCTTTGTTATGGAGAAATATCGCTTGGTCATCCAGACCTAATTTCCTCTCGCAACATCTGTCTTATTCTCATCATGTAAAAGTGGAATAAAGACGAACATTGCAATCATCTCGAAGAGAAAGTTTGTCTGAGCAAATAGGAGGCGGAGGAAAAGCCATAATTTTCAAGGCTCCCTTTCTTTTTACTTCTTCTTCTTTCACCCTCTGCACGTCTAGTGTGTCTCTGTCGACTGCATGCAGGGTAGGAAATAAAGAAAGCATTCACTGCTGAGGAGAAAGAAAGTTCTTTCACCTCCGTCTTCAAAAGGAAAATAGTCCTTCTGTAATAACAGCGAAACGACGTTATTAAATGCCAGAGAGGAAGGAAGAAGACAAGATAAATCGATTTCGGCTTCGGAATTAGATGGCAATGAGTCTTCCTTGTATGTGTTCTTTATTTATTTTCTCCCCTTCTTGGTCTGTGTAGCATGCAATGAAAGGAAAAGACTCGTCAGCAGTGTCCCTTATTCCAGTCTCATTTTTCGAAAGCGTAATTAATGAAGACAAACCGCCTGCTGAGGGGGAGAAGAAAGAAGATAATAATTACTCTTTTTTCACGAGGGTTGTTATAGTCACAGAACGCACACGCCATAATTATCATTGCCAGACCTAGGGAAATCGATTAGACTGCCGTGCTCACACGACATAAAATAGGTGACATAAATATGACATCATTGCTCTACATACTCTCACCGTGGACAAAGAGAAAGCTTCAGTCAGAGACCTTTTTTCATAATTCGACCCTGAAGGCAAATATGAAATCTCTCTGGAAAGCCACATCGAGAGAGGGAAAGCAGCTTCATTGTTCTCGCCGCGAGGCATTTATTCAAAAAAGGGGATCAATCTCATATCCGGAAATATATTCAAGTGGCCTCCATCTTCCCGTTCTTTGTCCCCCTCATCTATCAGAGCTTGAATATATTCCTCGATCGGAGCACAACTTTGAAGCGGTTGCACAGAGACGTTCATCATATAACGCAGCCATTGTTGTGCTGTTTCGGTTGAAGAAAGTTCCCTCCCTCTCTCTAAAACTTTCCATCATGCAACAACAGCTCCAACCCTAGAAGAAGAATACTTTCCATTCCGCTTGGAAGGGTTGATGACTTTCCACCACCACTACCACTATAGCAGCCTTCTAGGGACAGTTCATTGGAGCTGTCTCAGCAGATTAGAGCTGAAATAAGATCTTTAGAAAGGGTCTTTGGTCTTGTGCCCCAGTCTGACAGAGAGAAAGATGTATAAAAAGTTGCCCTGAGGGCACATTAAACCGCAGAAAAAGGGGAACAGAAAGAAGACCAAATATGGGATGTGTACCAACTTTTAACAGAGTTCCACAGAGCTGCTGCCATGTCTAAGAACGTTGCCAAATACAGTAACAACTCCAATCTTCTTGATTGCCACATTTGCCAAAAAGTTTGCTTTTTTACTCAGCTGTCACTCTTGCAAATTAGTCATGTGCAAAAAGTAAGTGTGTTCGCGGCAAGTCTGCAACTTGTAGAGAAAGGTGTATGAACGACATTTCCACCCTATCGTGACTGGATCCAATTCGCAGAGGGTCTCCCCCCTTTCCTACTATTTCATTTTTTGCAATATGTACACTGCGAAAAGTGATTGCTAATCGTTGTAGTAAGTGTTTTAAAACGTTGCACAGTCGGCAAGCATGAAAAGGGGAGTTCTAAAAAAGCAACAATTGTGGAGTTTAAGTTGACTGGAGAAAATGGGCGACTTCCTTTCGGATCTGAGCCCGGTTGTTGTAGCATTTTCTACGTTATTTCTTGCATATTCTTTTATGAATTGAACTGTATCCAGACTCTTAAAAGGGGGTGACTAAAAGGGTTGAATAGGAGAACCGGTTTTCACCCCCTTTGAAAACGATATATCGGCCTCATGCCGACCGCAGAGTGAGTGAAACGGCTCAGCCTTTGTGTACTAGAGGAAAAAGCTCTTTCCCGTCCTCCTCTCTTTCTCCCTTAGGAGGGGTTAAGAGTAGTGAAGGCATGAACCCATTAAATTGGACCCTATAGGGTTACTCTACCCGCGTTCCTTAACGTCGCCTTGGCATGAAGGAATAACCGGAACATTATTATTATTATTTTCTTTTTCCCAGATATAATTTATAGCGCAACAGTCATCCAATGTGACCTTGACTCTTAGCAGTGCAGTAATAATAACAAACTCTTCATCTCAATCAGTGAGGCGAGTTCTAAAAGAAGAGAAAATGTCCTTTCAGCAGTTCTCCCTTGAAAGCTCATTAGCTTCATTTGTTGAATGGCCCTCCTACTACATTGGCCTTTGCCAACTTGGATAGAGAGGCTGTAGTGCAAGTTAACGAGAAGGGCCTTTTACTTACATGACCCCTTTTATTAACGGGAAGTGATCAAAGCGAGGAGAAGAGTCCTTTTAACTCGTTCTCGGAAGGTCATTAGACATTTCCTACACACTGCATAACGATGTCTCATTACTTAAATAGAAGTGGTTCACCCACCATCTGTATAACTCTTCTTGTCTTGCCATTAAAAGGCAACATATTTTACACTCGTGGTTACATCTTTTTTGCTCTCAAACTGGGTTGCAGCAAGGAGGTAGACTATATTAGGTGGTTGCATGTTAAGTCATTGGCGTCTTCACGGAAAGAAAAGAGAGGAATAAAACGGGCGTGCTTTTCTGGTGGCCGGGCGTGCTTTTCTGGTGGATTTTAGCCTAACTAGCTAGGGCTAAACGTCACTCAGCCTAGAGGCGGCAAACGTTTTCTTCATTTTTCGTACAGACGCGGATTTTCGCTCATGACAAGGGGTTGGGTTGCAGCAGGCGACGGCGACACCTCTCGATACTTATAACGACATCAATGTTGGACGTAGATGCGCATGGTAGTCATGCCCAAGTACCGAAAGCCAACTGGTGTACTTTCTTCGATTCTGACCACGTATGTCCATCCTGATACCATTAGGCGTTTCCCCCTTTTACAACTGGAGCACATTTCTTATCGTCGTCTATTCCCTTATTCTTCTTCTTGAAACTCTTTGTTCCATTAGCGCCTTCTTGCCTCACTCCTCTAACAGCAGATTGTTCCTTTGGCACACTTCGTTTAGGAAGGAATACCATTTTCCAGGGTTAATGAAGAGTTAAAAGCCCAGTAATATTTTCAATCTGGCAACCCTGAGAGACTCTTTAAAAGTCCGACTGTCTTTTGAGGGTGAAAACGTTGATAACGAAGATGAGAGCGAGAGACAAAAACTGTTTGCTCTTGACAAAAAAGTTCCTTCTGTCATCTGTTTACCGACCACTTTACCATCAAATAATCGGCGCACCCAAAAATCATCCTCTCCAATATTCACCTTGCTCACCCAATAGTGCTAATGACCCCCATATATTCTAGGTTAAACACCTCTGGATGCATCAGCCACAGACCTGAAACTGAGCTAGTTTGCAGCTCAATGGAGCGTATATTGACTTTGACGTCGGCAGCTGGGCAAACAGAACAAGTGCATTACTTTTTGGACTCAGACATATTCCAGACCGCATATTGCGCTCTCTGCTCTTTTTCAACGCCAATTCCCTCAGGACTTTTACACTTTTTGTACAGATTCCTAGCAGAGTGGGTCAAGTAATGCTCTTTTATTATATCAGGGATGCCAAATTATTATTCTGTACTAAGTGCCGTTTAATTTTATTAATTGGGTTGACGTGTTTTGTTGGCTAAATGGCAACCCTGCTCTCATCAATCCCAAAACAACAAAAAGCGGCGCAACACACGGCCACAAAAAGACAGATTTCCTCTCTCGTGTACAAAGATCAATTAGAGTTGGTAAAATGCCCACTTCAAACCTCTCTACCTAATTTTTAACCCCTCGAATAACTGGAGCAAGTCTGTGCGACAAGGAAATATGTGCGGTGCTTTAAGCCCTTAAAACACAAGTTGTATAAGAAGAGAGAGTGGAGCAAATGAAAAAGCGGGGTTTTAAGAGGTGCAAAAACGACTTTTTCTCCAAAGCCGAACCGAGTGTAAGACATTAAGCTGCTGCTGCCGTACCTATAAATGCTCGCGAGTAAAACTTTTTCGACCTCAAATATGTGCTTTGGATTTTTCTCCTTCCCCTAGAAAATGTAGGAAAGTTGTCACCGGCCCCTCCGTTGAAGATGTTTGTCAACAAGATTAAGAGCAAATTTACTTTAAAACTGAAATTGGGGGAAGATTTATTTTCCGTGAAGATGAGCTCGTTTTATCTCTATTTATGTAAAATATATGTGTCTGAAAATGTCAAAAGGTGTTGACAAGACTTCTCTTTCCTAGTCAAATATTGATTTATCAATATTCATCTCACTCTTAAAAACAACAAAAGTCAATTAGCTGCCGCTGCCACCACCGGACGGACGGAAGACTCAGCTTGATGACAGATTTCAATATTTTCCAACCGAAAAAGATGACCTGATAATGGATTTCCCACACAGCTGAGACATTATATCCTTGTCCTATCATAACATAAAGTGGAGCTCGTCTTCATATCCCCAATTATACCGTTTTATTACATTCACAGACGCGTCCTTTCATTGTTTTTGCGGTTAGTATTCTATACATATCCCTTGGAGACGCACAAAAAGCAGGAACTTGGTCTGTCATATTCCTTTTACAGACCATATTAAGCAACTCCTACCATGTGGCCCTACAAAGACATGACATTTTCATGAGGGCTGTGTTGGCTTTTGAATGTGTATAAACGCTAATGTTCAAACCGCAACTGCTACTGATAAAAAGAGCGTTTTTGCCCATTGTGATCCTTATCTCCGTTTGAGTTTCTCCCCCATTCTAAGACTTGTTACAGAATGAAAATGGCTTCTTTGTACGAAGGGAGAATAACAAACTGATTGGGCAGACTACTGACTGCGAACACAACAAGATAATTTCATTAGTTTCCATATATGTTCATGTGCGCTGCTGCTGTCAATCATATGAAGGAGGAGAGAGATCCAAACTCCGCCCGAGAGCAAAAAAGGGGAAGAAAGAACCCTTTTGAGCCAATGTTGTCGTTTCATAACAACAACATGCTACCACCGCTATTCATTATAATTATTATTGGCACAGCTCGAAGGAGCAGAAGCTTTTAGCTTGATTTGATAAACACTCAATTACATGAGTGCAAAGGCGCTAATGGTCGTAAATATGATACTACATCATGCATCTTTAATAATACACGACGACGATGCAAATGAAGTAGCAGCACATCGTTATATACGAGGGGCGGTCCAAGGGTGTCAGAATGAGAGCCAATTCCCATGAATTTATTCCTTCGTATGATTGGAAGATGCCTGGCGGAGATAGAGTCTTTTGACTTGTCCGGTTAAAATGATGATGGTCATACCTGCAATAGAGAGGGGAACACGTTTTAGAGGAATATCATTAAAGAAGTAGATTAGCATCACAATAGTCTTGCAGAAATCGTTGTTGAGGCAGTGACCTCTGCTGTGGATACCCAATCTCAACAATCTATTCAAAAGATCAGAAAGTCTGTTAGACAAAGAGAGCCCTGTTCTCGAGCATGCTCTATTTTGGAGACTCTGAGCAGTACAAAGGAAGTGGTGCCATTTTCTTCTTTCTTTGCCCCGTTAAGGAGACTTTTCTCCTTCTTCCTGTATGTCAAAGGAATCTTTGTGTGTATCAGCAAAGAAAAACCATGTGTTGCGTTGTCCTCGTCGTCTAGAAATGACAGCTTGCAGCTGCCATGAATGATTCCCTGCTGAGGTCAAAGAACAGTCTGCAAAAAATGAACTTCTCAGCTGATCGGAATTCATCACGCTGTCAAAACAGTCCCCGGTCGTAAATGCAGTTTGGACGTTATAAAAAGAATTCCTCTCTTTTGTTGCAATATATTCTTTGAAGACGACTCCGTCCGCCAGTGTTGAAGGCCAAAAAATGCAAGTCCAAGATTGCTATCAAAGACAGATTGACATTTTACAAATACCTTTTTGCAGTTGTTGGGCAGCACACACAATTTCAAGTCTAAACTTGAATCCGAGGCATTCCACTCATTGATAACGTTCTGACAGGGGAGAAATGGCGTTTATTCGATAGCTCTAATGACTCTTCTCTATCGGGAACCTTGTTATACAGATACAATAACCACTGCACTGTGCACAAAATAATAAAATTATAGAAACCACTGTGACCAGGTATGATACGTTGATTTAAAATGTAGAACCCACTGTGCATCAATTATGTATATTAGAGACTACTGTGAATCTTCTAGATCGGAGTAACACCCTATTTTCTTTTAATCTCCCCCGAACAAGGTCAATCGTTGTTCGCCTTCGGGAAAATTGAAAAACACACTCTCGTCTTACGAGGGAAAAACGAGATTGAAAGGGATAAATTGATACTCTGTAAGAACAACGGAGGACATTCATGCAGGCAAGAAGGAGATGAAAAGTCAAAGTCATAGAGACAAAAAAGAGGGAGAAAATCGCAAAAGCACGACTAAAACCCCGACGAAATCCTTCTTATACAATGTGTTAAAACAGGTTAAAATGCGTTTTAGTCTGGTTTTGTGTCACACCCCGTGGACACTTTCTGAGCCTATCGTCGTCGTGAGCCAATCACGAGAGCATGAAAATAAATAACGATATTGATGAGTCCAGCACGAGCTTTCTTCATTTTTTGTCCATTCACAAAAAGCGTTTTCCATGCATAAAGAACGGACATCATCAACCACAGACGTATTTTCTTGCACCCCTTGTTATTCCCTTTGCACACATCATAAAGTTTTTCACTCGGCAGAACATGATGGAAACACAAGAGTTTTTAGTTTTTATCGTTTCGTGAAATGTAAAATAGTTGTATTAAAAAGAAGCGTCTCGTGTTACACTTTTTTTGCATCCTAGGGGCCGAGACGAGAAGTGTCGGGGTGTCGGTCAAAAAGCGAGTGTATATTAAAGTGTATGTAGATGGGGAAAAGCGCAGTAGTCGGTTTCAAAAATGCAAAAAGGAAATTGAGAACGAGACGAAGATGAAGCTGTCAGAATTGGTGACGAGCCCATGTCTCATTTTCTAGCCATGAAACAAGCACTAAAATGCATTTTATATGCTAAAAGTTTAAAATAAGCTATAAATAAAAGAATTTTCGTGTTCAATGATTGTAAAACAGCATTTGTTACCAAAGCAACGTTATGAAAAGACTGTTACCAACAATAATTCCTCTTTAGAGGTTTACTCGAAATGCAACTGTTACCAGCAACATCATAACAATAATTGTCGTTTCCCATGTTCACATAGACTTAGTAAGAACAACTAGACCTCTAACTGGCCCATGCCGCCTGCCTACGTAGCTTAGAGTCAGCTGAAGCTTTGTACTGCTGCTGAATTTTGACTCATTATTGGCAATGAAGGAATTGGGCAGACAGGGCTGGCTGGAGAGGAAACATATTTTATCAAATCAAATCAATTTGAGATAACAAGGACATTAATCTCTTTCTATGAATTATGCCGAATGTTTTAATGATCTTAATGATCCATATAGATTGGAAAAATCCCGTATTTCATACTAAGAATTAAAGAATATATTTTGCCGTTTGCACGCACCCACGCCTTGTCTGCCTGTGAGTGTGTGCTTTAAACGTCAAAATATGCGCATGCGTTGGCCATACATGTCATGCAGCCTAGGCACTAAATTAATTTTGGCCAAACTTTTTACATGCTCTGTTCATGTATGCGCAGACTCACGAGAGCTTTTACCTCAGCGCCCAGCCTGTGTCCCAGCGCCTTGTAAACTCAGTTTTGCACATTGCAAGGCAATAAAAACAAGGAGCATTCAGAGCAGCGAGATAACAGAGATTAACAATTTTGTGCAAATCAGCATAAGAATTGAAACGTATTCCTATGTACACTGTATATTGTTTGCTTCATATGATGTATAGTAGTAAAATGGCAATTTTTTATTGGTTGGCATCCATTCATCATCATTTAAATGCGGTTTTAAGTATTTTATGTGTAGACACAAAAAAGTCCTTTTGACAAGCTCTTGGCTCATCACCTTGCCAGCAGTGAAGTTGCGCATGCGCACTACTCACTGCCCTGAATGCGCAGTTCCCCATGAAACTTCAAGTCACCTGTCGACATGCAGGTCTAGTTGTTACTATTACTGTCTATGCATGTTCACGGCCATCAACTCCGTTCCAATTACTGTCCCATTTGCACACATGCTCAAAACTCTCTTTAATTTGAGCAAAAGCAGCTTCCGAACATGCATCGGGTTACCAATTCTGCTCCCTTTGATCAACGAACGTCGCGTTGTTCACAACGAAGCCTAATATTTTGAACACAGTGTCAAATGAATGCAACTGAGTATGAGAAGAGGAAACAGATGGCAGCAGCGCATTGAATAAAGCTGAATTAAACGATCGTAATTCGAACTGACATTCCAGAGATCTTGATCAATCTGGAAATCCATTAGCATCATGAGCGGCGCGGCGGCGATGCCAAATGCGACGATCGCTCGTGGCGGGAAAATTCAAATTTCCAAGTGAGCGAATATAGATAAGCGAGTAAAGATATGGCATCTGGGTCAACACTGCGGGAGCTCTTCACTTTGCAGAGGTGATTTATGGCATCCATCTTTCTCCTTCTCTCTCTCTCTTATCACCTGCCTCTATGTGAAGGACGAATGGTTAGGAATTTTCACTCATTTCTCGTCTCATACTCTCCTCGCAGCATTTATAATGCATTGGTATTGTCCCGGTTTTCTTATTTTCCAATTTCCGCCTACGCGGTTCATTTTTCATACATTTTTTCTCCCTTCTGCTGTCTCGTTATGATTAAAAAGTTGTATTTTCACACAGTCGGAGAATGAAATAAAACTGGTTTTCAGGCCCATTATGATCTTCTCAAATGGAATTAATATCTCTCTCAGAAATTAATTAAGACTGAAATAATAATAAGTCAAAAAGAGCCGTTGTGTCTTTTCATACACCATCAAAATTCCTTTTCTTTCTTTCTCTATCTTGACATTGACAAAGGAAGAAACAAAAGCAGATCAAAGAATTTCTTCTTCACATGCAAAGAAGACGACTTCTTTATTCTTTATTTTCTCTCTATCTTTTCTTTTATTCCCAGAGGAAATGGAGAGAGAATAACTTTGCTGCTATCTGTCCTTCATTCGTGAGCTCTTTACGCACGCAAAGGGGATTCCAAAATTAAATTTAACTGAAAGCTACACTTTCAACATTTTGGAAACCAACTTCAGAAAACAAAACGACTCTATTCTTTAAATATATTCTAGCATCATTGCACTATAGTGCTGCTGTATCCCCCAAAGCAGCATAAAATGGGCGTGAATATAGGCCAGATATATATTATTACCACAGCCCGCAGTGGATAGTTCCATATCTCCTTGGCTTTTATACAACACACCATATGGTAAGCTGGGATGATGCTTTTTGAGGCTATCATGCATTGTGTGTCCTTCCCAAGGGGGAAAACTTTATATTGCGAGACCGCTTTTTGAACATCTCTTCTATTCAGAACATAGCATCAAAATGGTGGTGGTTTCCACACAATACGTGCCATTATTGGCACCCTTTTGTAAAAGAGAAGCTTCTGACATGCATATTTTAGGTAAAATACGTGTCATTTTGGGTAATAATATATAATCTATCAGCCCGCGTCTCTATGCACATAAGCCGCTATAATGCCATTGAAACTGCCAATTTCTAGTCGACTGACTGTTCTTTCAAGTGCCCATTTTCGGCTTATGAACGAGCGTGCTATTGAAAGATAGATTCTATAGAAAAAAATGCACATATTACACAAGTATCAACCAGACAGACAGCCAGACAACCTTTTATAACACCGCCATCATGCATATGGCACACTTATCGTCTCTTTAGAAGAGACATCAAATAGAGATTGTCATCTAATATCAGAGGACGGGTTACGGAGCGCGTTTTCCAAGATAACATCTCTTTGCTGTGGGCGTGTCAAGCACTCAATCTTTGTTCATGGTCAAGTTGTCATTGGGAGGAGGAGTAGCAACCGTCGTTTTTCTCGCTCGATTTACGGATGTGCTTCGAGAGGTTTGTAGATCAATGCCATGTGTGTGTGACGGAAAAAGCCACCTTTTTCGTGTCCCTTTTGTTTGTTTCTCCGTTAAAAATGGCACTGTTCCAAACGACCGCTGAAAGCTCGTATATTATCCATGTATTCTTTGTTCCTAAAAGGGTTGAAAACGGTTTCGTAAGAACAATATGGGTCAAGATATGGGAAAGATATTTCGATATCGACACACGTGACCTCGCCAAGGTGGTAAAAGAAACATTATGGTTTAGCACAGTGGTATCAGACAAGGCAAGTTTATTAAAAAAGTTGTTTCACACACCACTGTGTATAAGACTATAAATGGCCACCGGGTCAATTTCGTCATAAACCGTCCATTTTGGGCAGATCATTTTTGAGGAATTACCCACATGATGAAAGTGGCTGATCAAATTTGGGGAGAAAGGTATGCGTTATAAAAGTGTATTTTTGATGGTGATTGGCTTCCAAAATTATGGTTTTAAAAGTGTAAAGAATGCTGCTGTGGTGTGTGTTATATGGCATGATGATATAAAAGGTACGAAAAAGGTCGTGAGTAGTTGAAGAAAACGGGCAAAAAGAGGCAAGATTGATTTGCTAACCTTCCTAAAAAGGGGTCGCCTTTGTCGTTAAAATATACATTCTCTGTAGATCTCTGAACTGTTATGGCATAAAGGGGTTGGTCGTCGGTTTGTTTGGCTGCTCGTCTTCTAAACAAAAGAGAAACATCTGGCCGCGTTTTTTGTCTTAACTTTGACATAACCACAGAAAAGGAGAGGAAAAGAATGATTAGAAAGTGAAAATAATAATGGTGAAAATTAGCATAATTTGTGCGTTTTCTCCTTGCATTAATAATGCTCGCAGGTATACTGTGAACATAATATTTTACACTAATTGAATCTACACTCTTAGAGCGAGCACCATTTATCAAGTATATTAAATATACTGTGAGAACATACCCGTTTGTTTTGGCATATCTCTCACCCAAGCGTTCACACACTTATCTCACATTTTGGGGCAGTAAAACAACCCTTTTAAGTAACGCGCTCTATATTTTTCGCGATCTGTCGCTCCAATCTCGAATTTATATTTCAGTTCTCACACTTCGAAAGAGTTTACTTTTAAAAACAGAAGCGCTCGCGGGAGTTAAAGGAGAGATAATAAAGGCAGCTCAAGTCATAAACTCATTTAGAAGACTTCTTTTTCTGTGTACAAATGACAACACAACTGCCGATGACAGAATGTAGCGTTTAAGTTCGACTTGGAAATGCATGAAAATAAATACCTTGCCCTAATCTCTCTCTTCCGTCCCTTCTTCTCCTCTTGCGAAAAATCTCTGTTGGCTGGCGTTCAAAATTTGTAAGATTGAAGACCTGAACGTATCGCTTAGCATTGTTTCTGCAGCTGTTTTCTTCAAACGATGCGAATAGTTACATGTTCTTGTATGCACCTCAAGCTAACTGCGGTTTAAGCATTCAAAACATAACAACAGCTTCCGAGTGAGTGCCGATGAAAATAGCTGGTCGTTAAGTGGCCATCAAATGTGTAATTCTAAGGTAGAGGGAAGGGGTTGGACCCGTGGAATGGCGGCTTCGTCTTTATTTTAATATTATGTCCGTTGTCTGTTGTTCAGAAAAGTCTTGTTTTCATGTTTTAAAGTGTCGCATGCATGGATGAGAGAAGGAATGAAAACGGCCAAAGGTCTGGCTTGTTAAACATGTTTTGAGCTATTTAATGCTATGCTATGGAGGATTCGACAATTTTGCATACATTTTTAGTAACCTGACCCTGCATTCCTCTCTAAACACGCGTGTCCGTTCATATTATATTTAATATAATATTTCGTAAAAAGTTTGAGACGCCTCTTCGGTCATTCTCCACATATACAATATCACCCCCTGAAGGTCCAAAGTAGAGAGACAGAGGGTCCATTACAGGCACTTTTATGTGTGTATAAAAGGCCTGCTGCCAAAATCATTAAGTCATGATTCTCTTTATTCTTGCGCAAAACTCCCGCCAAGCACAAAGGAAGAAAATGCCTTTGGTTTCAGCCACTCAAAAGTTTTTTAAACCGTCATTACTGCCTAATTATGAGAAGAGGGAAGAAGAATAGGCGTTTAATATAATGATACATGAGTAGGATATTATTATTGCAATAATCATTAGTATGATGGACGTTTTGGCTCTATCCTTGAGAATGCCTAACTGCCGTTTTGGCATGGCTATAAACGGAGTGTATCATTTATAGATATTTTTCATCCTGATGAAAAGTTTAATAAGCAGGTTTCACACGCAAACCTGTCAACTTTTTAACGCGGAATATCTACCCCTATTTTGAGCATTGCATAAAAGATTGCCGTGTAGTTATAGACTACCTGGCAGTTTTAGAGCACGATGCAGTTGAAGAAGGTGGTGGCTAAAAAGCGGGTGTCAGAACGCTGTCAAAAGTTCTAAAGTAAGGGGGAAAAGACTGCCTTTTTAGCTCTTTTTGCTCTCAGGGTAAACGTGCAATTATCAATTTCCGCTTCTATTCCAGGGAACTCGAACTTCTTCTTCTTTCGTTGCTCGAGGCTCTATCACATTTTCACTTCTTCTTCTTTTTCTCAAAGGAGGTCACTTTTAATGGAGGAACTTGCTCGATATGACATCACAAGATAACGGTCACACAGTGGGTTCAAAGTGTCATATAGTCAATTTGATACCACTGTGGAAGTGAGATAGAGAATTAAGAGCAATAAATCTAAGAGTAGGATCCGTTTTGAGGGTGTCTTCAGGACGCCCATAAGACTCTAGCTCTGCAAACGAGTTCTAGCAGGATGAGCAAATTGGCTTCGTTTTGAGCTGAGCTGAGCTGAGCATCGCTGCTTCTGATTTTATCGATTTCCTTGGAGACCGTGAGAATGAAACCAAGAGTCAGCTGCTGTTATTATAGAAAGATCCGATCATTAAACATGACAGATTCCTACTCAAAAGTTGTTATTACGATTAATATTATTCAGATGCGTGGAAAATAAGAAATCAATGTTTACGGGTTCGGACGTTCGAAAACATTTTTCCCCAATGGGTTGAAAAGAGAAGAGTTCTCTGAGCTGTCATTCGATGCCTAAAATATGACCTCTTCCTCTTCTCTCTTCTATTTCCTTTCACTCGAATAGTCTCGTGAAAAGTCGAGGAAAATCACACTGAGCACAAAAGGGGGAAAGAGGTGTCTTTTCTCTCTTTCCTTGGGGAAATCGGACGGGTCCAATTTCACTGTCAGAGAGATTTCCTTCTTGGGGAAAGAGCACGCGTGATGTCTCAACAAATCTCAAATAATAATGGACCCGGATATCGACAGTTTAAGAACGAAAATATTCAAATAGTCTAGCTCAGCAATTCTTATATATTGTTTTTCAATGCTGATCATTTATTCCCGTTCTGGATTCTCTGCATGAAATTACAGCAGTGACAATGAAAAAGGACTTTTTCTTCCACATTCTTGGCAGTGTGTAATATGGGGAGGAGGAGAAAGCAAGTGTGTTCCATAGTCCAGATGGGAAGAAGAAGAGAAATGGATCAGCACTTCCTACTTTTCAGGCAGCGGATCTCTTTACATTTAGGGTTCTGTTACACGGACAGGCACTCCTAATAATGGATAAGAGACAGCCTGTGTAACGGATGCCTGGATAAATGCAGATGTTTGCCTTGGTGTGTGCATATCATCCTCGAATATGCCTCTGTCCCGTTTACGATATAAAGACATTTTCGATATTGCTTTCGTGAGGGAGAGGATGGATGACACTTTTTACAACACTTCTCCTTCCAAGAATGACATGATACGATATAAACGATGATGGAAATGCAAGTTTTATGCTTACAATATGTGTGCTACAACGTCAGTTTTGAATAAATGGCCAACAGATGCAAGAGTGTTAATCCCAGGAATGTAGCATAAAACGTCTTTAAATGACCCATTATTTGCACTGAATGCCAGACTATCAAACTCTTTCTCTTTTATCTCCACCCCCACATGAGTAAGACTTTGTAAGGTCGTTATTTGTGGAAGATGCGTCGCCCTTAAATCGTCTGTCATCCCCAGAATTCTCCATATTTTCTTCCAACCCCTCTTTCATGTCTTTAATTCGAGCAAAAATTGGGGAAAGAACTTTTTCCTGAATGAAAATGTGTTTTGTTGCCAGAGAGTGTCAGAAGCAGATTTTTCTACCCGCAAAAAAACTTTCCCAAAAATATGAATGATGAGGAAGAAGAAGAAAGTTAATTTTAGAGACAATAAAATACACACATTTTAAATCCAGTTAAAAATAACCCTTTTATTGCGTGGAATTTCACAGTGAAAACCGCGCATTTAGTCCAACCGTGGCGTCGTATAATCTGCACGCGAATTTAATTCCAGATCACGGCAAATGTAACGTGTGTTTTTGGCACATTTTCTGCACACACATTTCAAAGGTAGTGTTTTCATCATGCGTTGAAAGGTAGCAATCAAAGTTAAAAGTGGAAATGTACGCATGCTTAACTCGAAAACGACGGCAAGAATGTCGCTTCCAATCATCGTAAATTCAGTGTTAAGATCGACACAACCCTAATGCTTGAAAGTGAGAGTGACTATTTCTCTCTCTCTCTCTCTCTCTCTCTCTCTCTCTCTCTCTCTCTCTCTCTCTGCATATTTGGACGTCAGAAAACGCACCCGTGACACTTGACAATGTGAACAATTGAGGGTCTAAACGAGGTCAGATGTATGCATTGAAAGCGCTTCAATTAAGTCTCGGACACTTTACGAGGCATGGTACGAGCGATTGAGATCTTCGTCGTCTATAGAACCCTTTCAAATGAGAGCTACTTAGTGATCAAAAGGCAACATTGCAAAGGAGAAAAACTTCTCCTTCTTCTCAATGGAAGAGTCGATTTCTCCTCTGCTGACAATATTCCAGTCGCGATCTCAGACATTTGCTTCATCTGAGAGAGAGAAAAACGAGTTCCTTTCCAGAGCATGGTTTCCTAGCACCACAGAAGCTACGTCCATGGTTAAGAATGCCACATATGTTTTAGAAATCGTGCCTCGAAAGCAAAATTGAGTTCAAAAGATAGGCCCCCAAAAGGAAAGAAAAGTTGCTGTCTGTGCAGACTTGAGATAAAAGCGTGCACTTGATATTCAAGAAGCCAACTCTCTGTCTCTAAGACGAGAAAAGAAAGGTCTTAAGAAAGGACATGCTGCACTGACATTGCAATCATCATTAAGACCTTGTACTCTCATTCCTCTTCTCCGCGGCCTCAAATCTCGGAAGATTTGGACAGAGCTGGAAATATCTTCTTCTAAGCGCATGTAAATCCCCACGAGAGGGAGCAACGAATGTGCTGCATGTACATAAAGATGCCTCTAAGGTATAATAACATTAATGGCTGCATATGCATAATAGTACTCAGCCTCTGCAGCGAAGAAGAAGGGATTAGCCTACATTTGCTGTCACTGCAATGGAATATTTATGATAGATTTATGGATATTTATCTTTTTATTTCGCAGTTGTAGGGCTGCACAGTGAGTACAGAAGCAGCCCTCGTAATTACTGTTTGTTTAGCAAGCATTGCAAATTGTTATTTGTTTGCACTTCTCATACTGTACTCTAGCACAAAAAGGGGGAAAGAAGAGATTGAAATTGGAGCGTTTATGCAGAATAATAAACGTCTATAATCCTTTCATTGTGTGCTGCTAATGTAAATATGAATAATGATTTAGGATTTGGAAGACTGTGAAGCTACACTTTTCCGGAATCATATTTTATGCAAAGGTGGGTGTCGAGCTGAGTGCGATAAAATCCTCAGGGAAAGGTCCTGAAAATTGGGGTGTGCGCAGAGTAGCCAAAGCTATCTCCCTCGTTTCATTATGCAGAGGAGCTGGAGGAGAAAAGGGATTTCCATTTCGAATTCAAGTCTTGAATGGAATAAGCCTTTTTCTGTCGTCGTCGTCTTCGCATCTGATTACGTTTTCTGAGCTGAGAATTGGAACACATTGCCGTTTAATTAAAAATTATACTGTAAGCATTCTTATCAGTTGTTTCAGAGGTCATATTCGTCATCGTATGCGTATTAACACTAGTCACTGAGCCCCTAATGGGTGGAGAATGATCCTTCACGTTTTTCATATGTTTTCACGCCTTGAGGGTGAGAGTGTCCGACTAAAAAGAGTCTTATATACGTAGATTATAAGCATAAATGCAGTTGTAGTCGGGCTGTTAGTGTGTGCGCAAAATATCTCCCTGATTGTATGCATTGTGAAAATCGCCTTTTATATTTTGAAGATATCAAAGGAACTCGATGCCGACACGAGATAGCCTCTCTTTAAATTTACACTCAGATAAATGAACTCAGATCGTATTTGGACTCAACTTTCAATTAGAGCCTCCGACCAAATATGAGCATTTCCAGTGCAGTGTGTTTGTTTGCCATTTGAAATGAACCGTTGAAGAAGAAAATGGAGTTTTAGCAAATGTAGTATTTTGAAACAGAAAAACAAGGCAATAAAGAATTATTTCTGCAGCTGTAACCGTGTACAAGAAGTCAGTTAAAGGTATAAAACTGAGGAGAACGATCTTATACGACGACCATAAATTAATGACTAGCTCGGAATCTGATGTTGTTTTAAAACGAAATTAAGTGGGCTCCTCTTCTCTTGTCCAGCTGCCTGAGACAGATTTCCGCTAGGATATCACACCAATAAAGCAATTAAACTGCCGTTATTCTCCCAGAAATCCATCCCTCATTTGAGAACAAGAATCTCACATGTTCCCATTCCTATTGTTTTACTACGTTACGACAACTTCCACTTTTATTGTTACGACGCCAAAACGCCCTCCGCTGCATGAGTCAGTCAAAAATACAAAAGAGAGAAAACGGACGTTTAATTACCTTCGCAATAGACGACGACTACGGCACACACATCACATGACCTAACGCTCTATTTCTAGCTTTAAATATGATGTAGGGATGCCATTTATTTGTAAAAAGAGACGAAAATATGTGGCTGATATATTTAGAGTGTCATGTACAAACTGGCAACCCTACAACAGTAGTAAACCTCATCATTAAGTCTCCATTTTGCAATTGATTTTTCCGCGCCGCAAACGTGAGGTCCATTTAAAAGCGCGCTTTTCACAATAATACGAATTAACGGAAATGATAACGGCTAAAGGCGATGATTCTTTACCAAATGCGGAATTAACATGATTAGTTTGAAATATTGACAGCAGCTGTCTAAAAAGCGACAATAAATAGCGCAATGATGAGGGTATAAAAAGCAGTAGCCTCGATTGATATTGGCAGATTGAGGGCAGTAGTATAACAAGAAGTCCTCTGATATGGGACATTGATCGCGTGCGTCAAGTGGGCGGATTCGAATATATGTGTAATGTATCATTTGCAATTTGTCACATTTCTACGGAAAGCATGTGTGTGTTTTAGCATGACAGATGGAGGAGGTGCAAAAACGATAAGTGCATTGGCGTTTTGTAGGTTTAAGGTGGAATTAAGCAAGGTGGTGTAAAGACAGTTTAGTGTCCAAGAGATATGCATTTATTTGCTCTTACGTGAGGCCCGTATCCGGTCGAATTGTTCGCTTAATGTTATATCCGGTCTTACCTGTAAAAAGAAATAAAGTTAGAACGTGTTAAAACTTTTTGTCCTTGTCCTTAATCTCTAATCCAAGAATAATGAGGAGGGCTTGCAGACAGACAGACTTTATTTTCGGCCTCTTTTCTTGACAGCTTTATATCTCTACTGACGACATTGTCGGGGAAATGAACAAAAAGTGAAGGATTTAGCCACACACAAGTTCGGCCTTTTAAATCAAAACACTATGATGACAAGTTGCCGTCGAAAATATGTGTTCCCAATGTGATCATGATTTTATTGAAGTTCACACCATTATGCTATATCCGTTTTGAATTTAGTTTTATTGAGGGGGTTGAAGAAGAAAGACACACAATGGGTTCCAATGAGAATATTTAAACGATACCACTGTGAATGGTTCTTAGATACAACCACTTCCTTCCTAAGCATTTTTTCCTGACCGTTTTCGGAATAAAAGTATAAATAAAACCGTGTCATGTCTTTTCATGGTCAGTTTGGCCGCAGGCTTGGAGACGAAAAATGGGATTTTATTCCCAACTATAAAAGGAATAAAAAATCGTCTCCAAATAGAATCCATTTCAAAGAATTTTCAAGGCAAACAGAAGCCATATTTTGTGCACGGCCGCTGTTGACACCCCAGTTCAAAATAGATAATTTCGCGCCTTCTGACAAATCTTATTTTCCCATCATTTCCCCGCTCTCATAAAAGTGATCTGCTGTGACGACAGGAAGGAGAGATTACTACCGACAAGCAAAGCTCAGTTCACAGCCATTGGCATATAGTCATTCCAATGTAAGAGCTCCGTGGAAACTTCTTCTCATGGGGGCACGTCCTAAAATTGTATAAAAGTCGGTCTGGTTTTTCACGGATGAGCGCGTATTTTGGAAGAAGAACTCTTAAAAAGAAGTTATGTCTTCAAGATGCTTCTTCTTCCATAAGAAGAAGCAGCAGTGTATAATAAATTACAAATTTCAGCAAGTATTAAAAAGACCCCAGAGGGAGGAAACGAAAGAAAGTGTATTAAAACAGAACGCTTTGACGTTGATTGTTTTCGCTCAAAACATGTCGCACAGCTGATGTTGTTGTTGTTTTGGCTTTTTGTCAGTTTAATCCGGTTCATTTTCATTGTGGAATTCCCATGTTCAGATGTTAATGAACTGTCTCATTAGGATGATTTACGCACTGCTGATGCAATCTGGGGCTGTAAACAGACACATTAAACGTCATTTTATTTGCATATATGCGGGGCATCAACTGTCGAAATCGCACATTTCGACTTATAATTGCTCCCATTTCCCCCTTTTTAAAACGGGTTTAGACAAAAGCACACTTCATATCAATATATCTGACGCCATGCCAAGAGTCTCATATTCCGATCATAAAAACAGCAAAAACACATTAAAGGAAGAAGATCGGCCATTAGCCACACATCTAATATTGACATGTTGTTGTGTAATGAAATAGAAGAAGACTCTTTTTTGCTGCCACTGCAGCCTATCCATTATAAGACGCACCCAAGTTAGAAAGCAATGGCGTGCATTTGGTCATTAGTTTTAAAGGTGGCTTCCCCTCAAGCCACAATGAGGTAGCTAGAGTAGAGCTCTCCATTAAAACACGCCATCAATATCGTTGAGGCAAAAACGGCTTTACGGTTAAATACATGACAGAGGTCATATCGCTTTTTATGTGTCCAACTTGGATGATAAAAAGGTCACAAAATTTCCGTTCACAACTGTGTGAACTGAATATAACTAGAAGGAGGAGGAGACAAAACGCGCCGTGCATAAAAGTCACCTTTTTGATGATGTACAACGTTATTCCGGGTGAGAATTATTCCTCCGCGAGGAAATGACCTGAATATGAAATCGACTGCGGAGATTTCCCTTTAGATCTCTAGGAGACACTTCTTGGCACCAAACGTTCGTTCTTCGTTTGGGACACTTTTTTGTCATTAGATGACTTTGCAGAGAATAGAGGGCAAAAAATGCAAAACTGTTTGACACCTTTGGAACCGCCTTCCTCGTTCTTATCTCCTCTTTAAGCCAGGGTTGCCAGTTGCGCAAAATGGCGTCCCTATCGGAAACAGTGTGTTAAAGCAAGAAATTAAAAGTCGAGGGGGTCGGGTTAGAAGATAATATGCATTCATGACTATAAAAGTTCTGAAGAGGGTTTGGGAGTTTTTTGTTCCTTGAATGATGATCGTATATTCTGAATAGATATCACTTAATGATTCAAGCGTTCGGGTGGGGAGAGCGTAATTTATGAAATATTGATGGAGACTCTTATGAGCTCAAAATAGGGGGAGAATAAACACAATGCAAACGACTTGGAGACGTCACAAAAAGTTGGAATATATCTTTGGAATATACGCAAAGAAGAACATAGAGTGTGTGCATTAAGTTCAGAACAGGAAAGCCAGGTTTTACGTTAATAATTAAATAATAAAAAGTTTGCTTGTTGATCCTTCTCCACTATAGTTTAGGTAGGAGAGAAAGAAACTTTTTCCTTCTCTGGTATAGACAAAGAATAACAAAAATATAGACCTTTAAAGAGTTACAACACAGGGAAGTTATTCTTTTCTCTCTCTCTTTGTGAAAGAGCATAAATTGCAACAGCAGTGAAAGGGGTTGGAAGCTAATAAATTAAAATAATGCTGGTGATATTGTGACTTCATGCTTCATCTGACATAAAAGATGTCTATTTTCTCCATCTATCTAGACATGTTTACCCTCAGAAAACACGAAACAAAACGTATTTATGTTCTCACTTCATAAATGTATGGCTGGATAAACTTCATTACAACAGATGGAAGACATTCATGTCAAAAACTAGCTTTCAATATGTGCGGAAAGGTTTATTATGAACTTTAAAGAGGTCAAATGTTAATTCACAAGACGTGTACGGCACGGTTTATAAACTTAATTGCTACTTCAAAGACGTTATTAGTTAAAGTCTTAAGAGGGTAGATTACAGTGCTTTTTCAACCCCCTCATTTCTTAACATTATTACGAGCACGTGACTTGAATATTATCGCAATTGGAAAGTTCATGTCGGGACGTTTGAATTATTACGTGCGAGTGTTTTGGCCGCTTTTATGCTGATAAGAGAATCAAATGGGGGACTTTTGAATGCATTTTGAACCCCAAGCAGGACTTAAAAATGGGGTTTGGTGACACTCTATTTTCCTTTGTGGTAAAAAAGTAATGTATGACTCATTTTTGTGGTGTACCATTAAAACCTTTTTCACCCCTGCCAGCGGCATATCAGCTTTCAATTTTTGTTGTTAAAAACTCAAGTGGATCAAATTGACTTGACGTGGAATAATTGAATGGAAAGTTTTTCAACGTTTGACACTTTTTCCCAACACAGGACGAAGACACATTCTAATAATATTTTGAGCGGTAAAAACTGGGGAAAATGCATGCATAATACAAGTCCTGAGACCTTTTTCTGACACTTTTGGAGGGGAGAACTTTTTTATGTATTCCCGTCCCTACGGTATAAAATCAACTTTTTCCCTCTCCAGGTGTCACTTTGACACCCTCTGCCATGTTTTCGGCCTGTTTAAGAGTGTCAAAAAACGAACATTTTTTCTAGCGTCATCAAATAGAGAGTCAAAAAGTGCCCATGCACGTTTTACATGATGCTCTTTATAGAGAGCTATAAAATAAGAGCAGCTGCAAGGGCTGTTTTTGCCCTTTTTGTCGTTGCGCGTAGAGCTCGTAGCAGTGGTGAAAATCATTAAACACGGACGTTCAGCCGTGCAGCTTTGAGTTATGTGACAAACATTATGGGTCCGACGACTCCTAGCTCTGACTCTACAGGGTGGGATGGATAAAAGGGAAAAATCAATGACGTTTTGTACGGAGGAGTCAACGCTAGTTTTTGCGCTTCTCATCTGCCCCGTTTGCTTCATTTATTGTGTTATGATAATGCTCTTAGAAAGGACAACGAACGTAGAAGCCACTGAACCTGTTTTCGATTTCTACCCAGTTCTGATTAAGGTCGTTTATCGACGGCTAGTAATCGACTTCTGATTTGCTACACCACAGGGCAACGGATATATTTTACGAGCTTTTGTGTTGCAAAATATCAGTTTTCAAATGGCTAAATCGCTTTGCACTTCCACGTCTTTAGAAGAGATGTTTTCGAGAAGAAAATATGGATTTGTACGGATCATAAAAAGACTGCGCAGCTGAATCTGTTTTGTGCATTTTCCATACATAACAGAACACATTGTTGTAAAATCCGCTCATAAATTTGTGAAGCTCAGTTTGGAGGTGTCAAGCGTATTCACAGCACACAGAGAAGACCGTGAACTTCATATAATAAGAAAATGGGATTAGAGCCCTCGAATATAAAACTGCATTGTGTATGCACACGACATCAGCTGCTGCAGTGGAAAAAAGCACAATATTTATACATTTCATAAAGAAGACGGGATATAATCCCATTTGCCAAGCTCATATTTGCACTATCACTTTTGGCGCCAAGCATGTATAAAGAAGAATTAGGGCATCTGCTGAAGAAAAGAAGGAGCATTACTATTATTGGTAGCAATAGAAAGCACTTTCCCTTCGACCCCAATAATAACACCAATACCTTTTGTACCCCAGCCGTGAAAATGAAGGATAGCCTTTTCCTATTCCCAGAAAGCACCCTTTTAGAGACCAAATGTAGGACATCATCATATCTTACACAACCCCTCACGCCCTAATATTGGCATATTTCCCCCTCTCTGGAAATATAGGCGAGCATAAGAAGAGTAATTAAGCCGTTTGCAACATATCTTCCTCGGTTTGTTGTTGTTCCAGCAGCTGCTACACTTCAGAAGCAAGATAATTACTTTTTCCCTCCTCTTCCTCCTCTTTCTTTTTCACTCATTATATTGCAAAAATACTTTGCCACGCTTCACTGGAACTGCAGAAAACGTTTAATTTACTTTTTGCAGTGCTAATTGTGTTACAGATCGAAGAATACCGTTTTCGAATGCATTCGGTGTGCGTTTTTATACTGTGATGGATGGTTTCAGGGGTTTGAAAATTACATCCATTGCATCGCATATTTTCCATAATTGGGCCGTCGTTTCCGGGCCCGTTTTAAGAAATGAAATTATAATCGAATTAGATTATTCTATAAATATGTTTTTGTGCCCGTCTGTTTTTCCGGTCTCATATTTGGGACTAATTTAGAGAGTTTTCTTCCTCTATGAGAAAAACTTTTATAGAGAGTGGAGTCCTACTTTTTAGAAGAAGACAATCTTTTTCTATAGACTGAAAAACGTCGAATCGTAGCTGGCAAAAAACGCAAATGAAGCCAGAGAAAAAACTTTTTTTGCAAAGGAAAACTTTCAGTGGGAAGAAATGTTATAAATAGAGAGAGATACGTTTGCTACCATTCAATGTTTTAATCACAAAATGAAGCCTTTCAACCTGAATGAAGAAGAAGCCTCATTCATACATATTCATCCAAGTAAAGGACATTTATTATACAACATGACAGCGTAAATTTCTTACTATAATACCTGCTACGACATAACGTATTGTTCAAATAATGTTTTGGAAACTCGTGCTTCTGTATGCACACAGTTGCATTGTTCTGGAATAAAAGCGGTCATTTCGGGGCATTAGTGGAACACAATGCAATTCGAGTGACACTATTTGCAGACAATAGCCGCAGGAACCATAAATTTCAGATTTTGGCTAGACTTGCTTTCCGATTTTTGTCTCGTTCAACATTTGATTTGGCTTCGCTGACGCCGAAAACAGAAGCCGTAGAAAATCAGTCTCCCTACAATTGCTTTCTTTTATTCAAACACAGATGAAACTATCGATCTATTCCATCAAATAATAATCCCTTTAGAAGCTCGGTTGAAAATCGGAACGCAAACAGAGATCTGTATCGAAAGCAATCATTTGAGGGTGTGAATGACAAGCTCGATGCCAAAATAACGCTCTTTTTAAACATCTTTTAGTCTGTTATACCCTGCGTAAAATGACACCGTTAAGTCAAGCGAAAAATGTTCGTCGTGCCATTCAAAACAAGAATAAATCTGACGGGATTTCGGCTACCAGTGCACATGCACACTTATTTTATAATGCACAGTAGTTTCATTTGCAGTAAATATATAATTATTAAACCTTTATATATCGCAGCCTTGCTTTCTTATTGCGTATTATTTAATACAACCCTTCTAAAACCACTGTGCATTCGCTTAATGCTTCGTTTGAAAATTGAGTCGTCGTCGTCGCCGTCCCCGACGACACATGAGCAGATGTGACTGAGCTCACTCTGCAATTTTCTGTCCTGACGACGCAAAAATCCATTTTCATCACGTTCCGAAATTCTTCATTTGTACTCGGTGCAGAATATAATGTCGCTCTCAAGGGCTTACAAATGAGTTATGCACTCGTGTACATTGGCAACATAATGCATGGGTGAATACAAAAGTGTTGAGATTAATCCTCTATTTCTGCACGGGAGCTCGTCTCATTGTGAATGGAATATAATCAAATATTCCCTTTTCTTGTGTCTCTGTGTT